>PNEQ01079776.1:0-17316 GCA_003012365.1 Medauroidea extradentata | reverse complement strand
CACACACACAAACACATTCCATGTGCCTAGGGGCATTCGCTTACAGACCATTCATTGTAAAGCGAACGTTTAAAGTATTTTATACCAATTTGTATATTTCTGTTGCATGTAAATACATACGTAGCGAAAAACGTTGTTTGTATAGACGTTAAGACAGAATAAAACAAATTATCAGAAACCTAGTCTAAAGAAAAGTGTTCATTCGCTCATGTTATCGTCATCGGAATAATTTATAAGTATCAGAAACTAACGTAAAGGTCTTTGGTTACCTTTGTGTGTAAAATTTGTACAATCTGCATCAGTTTCCTGTAAAGAAAAATAATTTTACTTGTACCACAGAAACCGGACTATTGTTGTTCATGACAGCAACGAAACGCATGTAACAAAGTAATTTATAAAATACTGAGAGCAGCAGTATTTCACATTTACAGTAGTTGCGTTTACTTTAATATTAACGTAAACAACAATAATCACAGCTCCGACTACTTTTTTTTAATATGCGATCTTCTTTTTTCAAGACAGAAAAAAAATGCATCCTCGGTAAAAGGGTTTTTTATTTGCAGTGCCCTTGTACATCTATAAGCTTTTTTTTTTCGAGTGTAATTACTTCAGGAAGTGAATATTGAAACTGTCTTGTAAGTTTTGAGATTGGTTTCGGAACGCGTAGAAATTAAAGCTGTAAGTAAATAGCTCTCGGAGAATTATTTGGTAAGAATGAAAATTCTTAAACTATCCTTAATTTAGGAGCTAAATAATGGCCTGAAGGCCAACATAGGTGCATAAATTGCTAACTTACCCGCTGCTATGCTGGTAAATGTCACGAAAAACACCAGAAATCGGCTTACTCAGTGTATGGACATTGGGGAGCATCACTTATAGAATTTATATTCAGGACTGTGTAAAACAAAATTTTAGATGTGTACCTACATTATATAAATTAAAATGGAAACTTTCTGGTTAATATAATTTTTTTTGGAGTAAAGTTATGTTGCCGCATATTGTATATACATTTACAAAGTGTATGTATTACTACGTTCATATACTTACACTTTTCATTAGAACATGGCCTCCGATTCACAAATACCAGTCGCTTGTTACCTGACCAAAGAAAATTACGCAACATGCATAGATTTTTCTCAAACGAGTACAAGTATTGTCACACAATTCAAATTATTACATCTATTTCGAAAATATATATTTCCAAATAGCTTTTTCAGCACATGTATACGGATAATTTAACACATAGGCACACATTATATTGTGAAAGGTTATAAAAACGATTCAATGATTTGACACACATCAACAACACTAATAGCTTTTAAAACGTTTTACTTGTTTATACTTTATGCATTCATTACTGTTGTTTTTTATGGTAATGGCAGTACGAAATTATTGTACTTAAAGGTATCACTTTGTTTTATTTCAGTAACTGTGGTGCAACATAAGAATAATAATACTTTAATAATGCAGTATCAGCGTGTGTTGCCACTAATGAAACGGGGTTTAAAAAATGGCGTAACCAATACATAAACAGTCTTGCACATGTAATGTCATAACATGTAAAAATTTAATTTAAAAAGTAATGAACTGCAGGTATTTTGTGTATTTCAATGAATGAAATATTTTACACACGCCCTAAATCGTAAATAAATAAAACCTACGTGTTAAAATTTCGGGTTACGTTCACTTGTCCTGTGCTTTTATTTTGGCTTACTTAGTTTGTTAAAAATAAGACAATGTGCATTTAATTGCGAGATCACAGAATTAACTCTGACTTCTGTGATAATTTCGTGAATTTCATTTGTACTTTTATTTGTTACGTAAATATCGACATTTTATACTACAACAAGAATTCCTCCAATAATTTGTGGATTGTTTGCCAGAAAATTTGAACACTGGAATTGATAAGAATCCTAAGGAATGTCGCACTCGTGTTCCTGAACCCTGTGTGTCTAGCTGATGACGGGAGCAGATTCCAGTTCCCGAAACGTCGTAACACTGTTTCGTCTCTTCATTGTGTCGTTTGTCTTGTCTGTATATGTCTGATACCTGTTGCGTTTTGTCTCGTCTACTTGTTGTGTTCTTTTGTTGTTTTTCTGTTCGTGCCTGATATCTACTGTGTTTGTTGTTTCGTCTCATCGTTGTGTCGCATGATATTTGGTTTTTATTTTATTTTGTCATTAATTTAATATATTATCTGTTTGTTTTATTTGACCCGATTCCATCTTGGAATTTCATGTTGTGCTGACTAAGCATACTCTGCTTATTTTATGGTTTCTTTCATTTGTTTAGTTTTTCTTTGACAGTCGTTCAATTTTGCAATGGAGTACGTCCAAGAAACTGAATCCAGTCATGAACTCCCATTGCACAGTTCTTTCAAAGATCATATACAAGGAAGTATTTTACAAAAAAAAAATAATTTCGAGTTTTTTTTTCTGAACGACGAAGCTTCTACAATAATGGCCTGTAATATTTATCTGTGGGTGAAATACGATATCAAACTTTTTAAATTAGGGCTAGGGAATGGAGGGCTAATATGCGAGCATCAGGCAGGCCTGTATTGTTGCGGGTGGGGAGGCAGAGGGGAGAGGGGCGGACTACACATGCGTCGCTGCAATACCTCGCGTCTGCCACGCGCTTAGTTTTTGCGCATGCGCAGGCTTAAGTTCGCATGAAGAGCTGCAAGGGGAAGTGGAAAGGCCGGCCGTACCCGAATCAAAGTTACGGAAACAACCGAAGCTGGCTTCATCGTGTAAGTACCTAGACATAAGTTAACATGATCAGCTGGCATAAACCTGCAAAGCAAAAAATATATGTCATATGCCTGCAAAGTGAATTAGCTGGAAGTTCACGGTGGAGTGGGGAGGAGGAGTGTTGTAATGATATGGCAAGGGGGGGGGAGGGTTGAGATGACTAGGTGAAGAACATTGATTTATACTGCTGGTGCTATTGTGTGATGTTTTTGTATGCTTGACATGGATTTACTGGGTCAATTTGATATTGTGAATGTTACTGATGGGTTGGTGTGTTTGGTGCATTCGAATGAAGTCTATGAAAACAAAACGAAAGAGGTCTGAGAGGCTGATTAACTCCGTCACTGGTAGTGTCTGGAACATAATTATTGCTGTAGTGGTAGAACAAGTCGAGTATGTATTGAAACAGTAGATGTATGTAGTATTTATAAATCGATGAAATAATGTGTGTTAAATGTGCTTAACTGTATTTTATATTAAGTCAGGTTTGGGTGGGGTTCGGTCTTGTCGCGACTAGATTGTAGAGATTGGACAAGTATGTACAGGTCATGTCAGAGCTCATTCTGGTTAGGTCGAGCCAGGCTAGGTCGGGGGTGAGGTCGGATCATACTAGGTCTTGTGTTTCGTCAGTAAATGTAATGCTGCATGATACAGGGTTAGATAGGGAAGTAAGATCCAAGTCCTTTACTATGTGCATGTGGTAGGGTAATACAGTAGTGGCGGATTGAACAGAGCAGTGGTGGAATGATAGACCAGAGCGGGAAGGATATAACAATGACGGAATGATGGAGCGTGCGTGTAATGGTAATGTAGAGGCGAAATACAGAGTAAAGATGAAATGATTAAATATATGTCAAATAATAGTGTAGATGCAAAACGACCGAGTAGAGGTGTGATGATAGAGCAGGAAGACTATCGGAATGACAGAGCAAGAGAAAGATACAGGTCATGGCCGATTCCTCATGGAAGGATAGGACTGCATAGCCGAGAAGATGGAATGATAGAGCAGGAAGACTAACAGAATGCCAGAGCGTAAAAAATCGGAGATGGCTACCGCGATTCGCTAAATCCTCACCCGAACCCTCCCGACTTTTGGATAGCAAAAAAAAAACGTAATTTTTTTAGGAAAACCTGTAATATTTCAAGGAAAAAACTGCTCAGTTAGGCTGTTGATTACTCAGAATTGCTTAAAATTGAGAATTCATTAGCTTATTGATCAATAGCGCGATTTTGAGTATTTTTTTTAATTTTCCAGGAAAGTGTTGAGGGAAATTCGGAACATTTTAAGGGAAAAACGGGAAATTTTTAGGGAAAAGCGGGAAATTTGTAGTACTTTTGAGGGAAAAAGGGAAATTTTGAGGGAAAAACGGGAAAATGTCGTCATCCAAGATGGCGGTGGTGGCTCCTCGGCTCCTCAGCCTGCAGCCTCTTGCGCTCGGACCGACATAACCTATCTACTCACGACAAACATATTTGAGTTCTTTGTCGTTTTGGTATTTTAAATAAAAGCCAATGTTGAAATGAAAAATTAAGTACTTTTAAGTCTAAAAATGAAAGCATTGTGCAAAGTAGGCCTAACGCTTACAACAAATTTTATTTGAAACTACGGACTTGTCTATTGTTGGTTTACAGGTGTGCGAGCCGATTACAAATGACAGGTCGGAAATAATGCAGACCATACACTATCAGAGAGAACCGAGTTTCCTCTTGTTCGTATTCATAGGCGTGCCTACCGCATCGGTCAGGTGAACCATTTCCATTAAGCAAAGCAATTTCACACATACTTTTAGGCCAAAAATAGGCTTGTGGGAAAACGCGAACTAACATTATGGTGACTCCCACATGCAGTTGAAGGGCGCCCAGCAGAACCAGCCATAATTATGTGACACAATAGCTGTCGTGTAGTGAGGGATCCGTGGGTGCGATGTGGTGTTAAGTGAGACATTACCTAAATATTTAGTGTATCTATATCGCAAACAACCATATAATTATACAATATTGACTCTGAAATTAAAAAAAAATCAAACAATAATTAACCGGTGTAGGAAGCCAAAAAATATTGCAATCGCCTTTAATTTAAGACAAAGAAAAATTGCGGTAACATTGTTTGTCCACTTGTGGCAGTCTATGAATGCTTAGACGCCGCTGTAGGGAAGTCTGAACAAACATTTCATATAATTTGCATTAAAGATACGTGAAGAGATTTTGGTAAGCGCTGGCTGGTGATGGGGAATCGGAATTTCTTAAGAGAAGTCTTCACCGGTGTCGAATTTCCACCTTTGACGCGTGGGAACAGCGTAGCGATAAGAGCCAGTGTCCCACGCTTGACGAGAAGCATATCGCCTCTATTCGCAGCGCACCAAACTGGCGTTTAGTGTTTTCGTTGTAGTATTTTTCCTATGGGCACCAAGCGGTGGCCAAAACATTTAATTTTTGAACAGTATGAAGTAAAGACCAACGCATGACTCTCACTTTGCGCTTTACGAATTATGGTAATATTTTCGGAGTTACAGCAGTCTAAAAATCCCCGTTTTTGGCCGTTTTGAGACGCCCGAAAATCATGTTTCTAACAAGCGTGCTGAATTTTTGAAGACATAGAAGCATAGTTTCAAGTGAGTGTTCTTTTCGTAGATAAACGTAATATGAATAAGTTAAACGTAAAAAGGAATACGCGTGACATGCTGCCGCACCGTCCACGCGCCAACGGCACCACCCGGTACAATTCCCACATGCGAAAATCTGGCCGCCGACTTCTTTAAATCCAAAAGTGTAACAATTAGTGGCTGCAAGTGGTGAGAAACTGCGGACACCAGGCAAGAAGTGGAAACGAAAACCCAAGGAAATATGAACCGACTACTTTAATCGTGGTGCGGTCCGGCGTATAATACGAAATTTTGCATCATGCAAAAAATAAGTATCTATTTTTCGGGTACTGAAAACAAAAATGAATGATTCCTGCGAAGATATAATTCCTGAGGTGATTACTTTCGGGGGATCAATATCATCGAATTCTTCAGTTTTCGCAGTTAAGTTCAGTACTACGAGATTAATTAAAATTTATAATGTGACATCGTCATCAAATTGTCACACCTTCACTACCTTTCTTCGTTTGTGACTATACTCCATCCATTATAATGTTGCAGCTAATTCAAAATTTTTGCACAGCATAAATTTAATTTGAAATATTGAAAAAATACAAGGTAACTGTGTTACAACATAATCACAATGTAAGGAGTCAAGATATAATTAAATTTCTTTGATTTATTTCGTTAGCAATGTCTGTTGCAACCTTTCGGAGGAAGCAAGTAGTTTTATTTTACGGATGGTCTCAGGTTTAGTTAGTCGAGCAATGCCAACTGTATACAATACAAAAATCTGTTACCTTTGCCTTGTCAAAGCATAAAACATTATAAAAAAAGTGTACGCTAAATCAAATGCAGAAGTTCCAGTATTTCATAAATGCAGAAGTTCCAGTATTTCAAAATGGCGGGTACTGATACTCCTTAAGGCCGTGTATCTCTGCTTATGCAATTTTACTAAGTTTATATTTAAAACTGTTACATAGAAATGTTGAAAATTGTATGTACTATGTAGCCTAATTTTATTCAAATCATAAGTGGTTGTAATTTTTACTTGAATAACATTTAATAAAGTTGATAACTAGCCAAAATTATTTAAAAAAATATGTTCCTAAAAATTAGGCCATATAGTACAAGTAATGTCCAACATTTGTATAAAATGGTTTTGCGATATCTGCTCCATTTTAGGATTTAAAATATTGAACTCGAAAAAGCCAGCATAAATAGGAATTCGTGGCGCTGAATAAATTCAAGACATTAAAACAAAAACAAAAAAAAAAATGTTTGAACTAACATTGCTGCTGGGACGGGACGATATATAGTTTATTGCGAATGAAAAGAAATAACTAAGTCGGAGATAAACGAAAATATTTCGTGTATTGTAACAGGCAAAAATAGGCTTATAGTTAAAACATTTAAAAAATTGAAATGTATAATAACGTAAAATGCTGTGTTGTTGTGGGACATAAAATGATGGGCAGACAAGTGACGCCACGACTGTAGTGTAGAAATATGGCCGGCTGCGAGCCAGGGTAGCTGGTTCCAGATATTGTTTGATAGCCGTGAGTGTAGCAACGTCACGCCTCCGACGTGACGGTCACGTGACGCGACAGGTTTATGGAGGTTAAAATTATTTTCAAATGAAACCGCAAGTATTTTTTAAATTTGGTTAGTATAGAGGTCTATATATTATCATATTAAAATTATAATAATTCAGTTTTCTATTTTTGTAGATTTTGTGATTTCAAGCCCTTATTCTTCTAAAAACAGTTTTTAATTATTTACTCGGAAGTAAAGCATACTACCTCATAGTGCTACATAAACGTCCGCTGATACAATATCTACTCGGCGAACAAATGTCATCGAGTTTAGGTGAGTAGTTCATATTTTATTGACGACTGAGCCTTCCAATCGCCCGCTCGACATCGTACCTCCTAACTGCGCTTTAATAATGGCGTAACAAACACATAAACCATAATTTTAATTGAATAATTTACTCGATGTAACACAAATTAATTACAGAATACGTCATTGTATGCCGGTTGAATTTCGCATCTCATATTAACTTTACCATATCCTTGTATTTTTTTTTTGTCTGCTGAGTACTCTCTACAGACAGAATATGATGTATAAATAGCTGACGCCTCATCCTTATAAATGGGAAAAGTATAAAATCTCAACTTCAGAAAGTTTTGTGAACCCGTAAAACAATATTTACTTAGAGAACATCCACTAGTAGCAAATACAATCATTTTTCAGTTGGCCAACTGTTGGCAGAAGCGGCCAGCGGTCGCTAGTATGATGGTCTACTTTTGCTGGAATTGTTGTTAATTAATCAGGCCATATCAGTAAATATGTTTGTAGTTATACTGAAATAATATTAATGTGGGCAACTTAGTAGCAGACTTAGCAATCTAACCCACAAGTACCTGAGTATAGTAAGAATGCTTGTGGTACACTTGTGGTTAATAAGTGGGTGATTTCACTACGCATCATGTATGCCACGTGTGGCCACGGGTGTATTCCGAATGTTTACTGCCTGTGGGCTGCTTATCACGATCAGATTTGCACAAGTGCGCCAGTTGATGTTTGCTATTTGGGTGATTTCAGAATTCCACTTCGTTAGTGAAGCGCAAACTTAACGCTTTCACATGTATTACACATTAAACATATGCGCTCTTCTGTGTAAACATACATAAGCACAAAAACTAATTTTTCTACTGGAACAAAATTCAGTGAACATTAATTTATTTTATTTGATAAAATAATATTAATAACCAGAAAAAATATCCTGTAACAATCCAAGAGCAATGTTCAAGTGAGTCACAGCAAACCCATTTACGACTACGGTTTAAGTAGAGTGTATATCGTTTCAAGTTCAAACATAAGATGAGAAGTTCGCCAACGCCTCAGATGTAATAGTTATTAATTGTTATGTGAAGTTGAGAATCGTGGTAAAATTAATAAGTATTATAATAATGATGACATTTTTCTTTTGATCTCGTACACATTTGCTAATGTACAAATTCAGCAGCTTTAGAACCAACACTCTATTTTGTTTTAAGATCGATGTCTACATCATAAATGAAATTAATCAAGTCTGACAAAATTAGTTCGTATGATTAAGTAGTTGTATCGTTTACTATGCAACAAGTAACCCGGATAGGCAGATAGACAGGCGATTCATTATTTTTCGACACTATTTCTACGAACGTAAAGGTTATTGTCTATTTAATGGCAGTCTAGAAGAATGGCGGGATCTGATTATCTACACTATCCCTACATATAACAGTCAGCTAGCTGGTGTGGCTAGTGGCTGGTGGAGTTTGTACAATGACCGGGATAAGGGGACAACTGTAATCATGTCATAGCCAGTAGCAGAGAAAGTGTGAGTTGGGTGATGTAGACACGCTCACGTAAAGCTAATTAATAGTTAATATGGGTCTGCCAGCTTGATAACTGATATAATAATGAATCAGTTTTTGATATTCAAACAATTACTTCTTACGTCAAACACCAGACTTCAAATTAAACAAAACAGACAAGCAGCTACTTACAAACCAAATCCCCAAACTACAAAAAAAATATCTGAAAAAGCAAAATCAGCTAATTGAAACTGAAAGGTGTACTCTCTTTTTAAATTTCTTCGTCGATGAACATTTTTGTTTGTAAAGTAATGCTGTTCTTTGATAAGTATGCCTCAAACCTAACTAGAATAACAAACATTGCTAAAAATACTGCAGCTCGTCCTTAACAAAATGGAAAGCTCTTTACTAAAACAAATGGAGCACGAAATCGTAAAATCGTTCTGTACTTTTACTACAAACCTGTTTTACTACGTACTCTTGTTTCAAGACTAGAGGCATAGCATGATTCCAGCAAATTTAACATACGAAATTAACCGTCATATATAAATTAGCTTGTATATTTATGTCGGAAAACAATACTTTATAGTAAATCTTATTTGCAACGAACTTACTGATCAATTTCAGGATATCATTAAAAATTATCTGTAAAGCCAAATAACTGTAAGAGTGAGTGCACCTGGCGGGTGAGACGTGCTGCAGCGAGGTATGGAAGGTATTTATTGTGTAGCGTATTACAAATGTTACCAAGACGTTTATCTACGAAAAGAAAACACACTTCAAACTACGTGCCTATGATGTTTAATATGCAGTCAGTTAATTAAAAACACGATTACCAAGCTCCTCAAAAGTGCTAAAAATGAATTTCTCATGTTGCCGTAGCTGAGGAAATATCAACCATAATCCGGAAACAAAATCATATAAACCTGCACTGGACTTTACTTCATACTTTCCACAAATAAAATAACCGAGTCATCGCTCCAAGTCCCGTTGAACAGCGGTTCCTACGAGAACACTGCGCGCTGGTTTAGTTCTTCGCGGCTAGAGGCGATGAGGTGTTTGACGGACGTGTTACATTCGACTTATCGCCTTCCCCGTTTCCGTGTCTCGATCATAAAAAAAGCTATCGTCCAATAACTCTTAACACCAGGGATACTTGATTTTTTTATTTCATTGTTGAGATCTTGAAATGTTGCAGATCCTGTAAAACAGTCACACAGATTTTTGAAAATTGTTTGTGCGCCTAATGTTGCGCTTTTTTTTAAGTTTATCTTTTACAATCCCGAAAAGATGCAAATATCGTAAAACAGTCACAATGTTTTTAAAGTGTTTGTACGCTTAGTGTATTACTTTATTTTACAAGATTCCAAGAAGATGGATACACCGTAAAACAGTCTCATAGATTTGTTGTAAATTATTCGTAGGCCTAGTATGTCGCCTAATTTTAAAAAATGTTATATGGTTATGTTTGACTTAAATATACTTTCATAGAGTTGATAATTAACTTAACTGATACAAACTTTTATTTTAAAAAAAATTCAGCTAGTTAGCAAGGGTAATTCTTAACACATTTATGTGATGGTTTTACAATATCTACTCCCTTTCAGGATTAAACAAGTAGCCTACATAAATAAACTTGCCCGAGACTTTGCAATGAAAGCGATTACAACTCCTCTTTGCGACTTTGAACTGTCCACGTGACGCATACATACTACAATGTCTGTTGCCAACTAGCACCCCGTCTCGAGTGCGCGCCATGGGGCCGCGGTGGCCGAGGGGTCAGACCATTCGCCTCCCACCAAGGCGATCCGGGTTCGATTCCCGGCGGGGTCGGTCCCCGGATTTTCGCAAGTGGAAATCGTATCAGACGATGCCGTTGGAATTCGGGTTTTCTCTCAAATCTTCCGTTTCCCCCGCCATTCCACTCCAGAGCTCATCTCATGTCATCCCTCACTAGCGCTAATTACCGCGATGTTAAGAGCTGACCAAAATCTCTCATTTACGCAAACCGAGTGTAATTTAACACGTAAAACCCTAAACTCCCCACCTGGACTCAGGTGGCAGTGTCCTTAAGATGAGTCCTTCGCGGTGTCAAATTTCCACATTTGACGCGTGGGAACAGCGTAGCGATAAGAGCTAGTGTTCCACGCTTGACGAGAAGCATATCGCCTCTATTCGCAGCGCGCCAAACTGGCGTGCAAGGTTTCCGTTGTAGTCTTTTTACTATGGGACTTTAAGCGGTGGCCCCAATATTTTATTTTTGAATAGTATGAAGTAAAGACCAATGCATGCCTCTCGTTTTGCACTTTTCGAATTCAGGTAATATTTTCGGAGTTATAACAGTCTAAAAAAAAAAAACGTTTTTAGCCATTTTGAGAGACCCGAATATCATATTTCTAACAAGCGTGCTGCAATTTTGAAAAAATAGAAGCATAGTTTCAAGTGTGTGTTCTTTTCGTAGATAATCACAATATGAATAACTTAAGTGGTTTCGCGTGAAAATGTATGCGCGTGACACTCTGCAACGCCGTCCATGCGCCAGTCGAGGACTCCTCTTAATACTTCAACTTTAACAGAGCTGTTGATATTTTGTACTTGTCCGCCAGGAACAGCAACTATCATTACGTCGGGTGCGACCGGTGTGGCCGGGTATTTTTACCCCCGTGAATATATACCCCCTGGACACTATATATCTAGAGAAAAAGTACCCCCTGAGGCAGGGGTGTCCGAAGCTAAACTATGCAGCAATGTCGGAGAATTTTGAACCCCTCCAAAGAAAGATCACAAGATGCCGTCTGACCAGGGAAGTAAGCTGCTATAGTGCAAAACAGATCTATGTCTCAATACCTGCAAACCTGGCCCTCTTCCCCCGCCCGCCTCCGTGCAGTCAACCGGAGGGGTCAATGGCCTTCTCCATTCCCCTCTCACGTTTGAAATTAGGGAATAAACTGATGTGGTTTCTGTGTTGTGTTTCTTATTTAAGGTTTTTTTAGTCAAAGATTAGGAAACTTTATGTAAAGTTACGTCACTAATAGCTTCACGTGATAAGTAGGCCCGAAAATCATACTTCAACTTAAATTGCTGATTTAGGCTCAATTTGGTTTTAATCCGATCAGGTAAAATTTTTGTTTAGTTCCAGTAATGTGTAAAATGTTCGGACAAACAGTTATCGTACGAGAGACTAAATAATAATAGAGAAATGGCTTGTGGTGAACTTGGTCGTATAGAAAAATGACAGCCATATTTGCTTATAATTTGAAGGGAGAAATAGTTGCTTTTTTGCCACGTTATAAATTAAAATGATTATATTTAAATGATTTTCAAGTGCATTAAAAATGCCAAATTAATATTTTAAAATGTGGAAATAACGTTTTATTTTATTTATTACAGGATGTCAACTATATCAAAACGAATTTATTCACAAGAATAACAACTAAATTTCTAGGTCTAATTAGTAAGATTAAAACTATTGGGACATGCCTCGACGCTTGTGTTTATGTTTACAATACTCGATCACAATAACTATGTATGTGTTAACATAGTCTTCACTGAGTCCTAAATTTTAATTGCAATACTGTATACAGTGAAAAGATTTCAAGATGATTGTTTTCTCAGACGTAATTGAATGAAAGAAAAAAAATGTGTAGCAAACATATCATTCCCGCAAAGAATGTTGTCTTCGAAAACCAGGAAACATGACAGGCATGGCAAAATGATAGGAAGAATATTAAGCCGTCTCAAATCTTTAATATCGCTGTACGAGCCATGACGACGAGCTAAAATAGACGTGCTACTAAAATATACATTTGCGTCATTTAATTTGATTGTATCACGTAAACATCGTAATGTGAATCACAACTTGTGTCATTGCGATGGTTCTCCATTTAGTTGTTTGTAGAGAAACGAGCAAACTACTTTGCGCTACCCTAAAATGTAATTTCGAACTTGGTGTCTTCAGGGAAGAGAATTCGAAGACATGTTGAGGAACTGTAAAGATGACCTAAAGCTGTGAAGAAAGATGCACTTTTCATAAGCAATCAGATGAACTCACTGAACATCCTCGTCTATAACAAACATGCCAGTCAACCTAACGACAGCACACATCAAGAGTATTGTACGTGTAATAACGTCAAATGTTGCCATTTGTATGTATCCAGTGAAAATATTGACAGCAATTTTTGTATGGGACATTTAGTTATAAGTCCCTTGTTTTTTAAATGTGCTACTAATGATAAATATGTGCTGCATTACGTAACTATGTAACTTCAAATATTGTTATCGGCGATACTGTCACCTAAAACGATGCATATACTTGTTTCAGTTACATTCGCCCTCGAAGAAATACGCCTAATTGCTTTTTGTAAGCAAGCACCAATAGTAGTATACGTATAATATTTTAGTATCTGCTTCCGAGTATCATTAAATGACTGCGTCATGTCGGACTGGTGGCCTGCGTCTAACGTTTGTATTCGTACAACGTATAATGAAATGTGAAAATTTCAAAACTTCTGTTTTCATAGTAATTTTTATTATAAATCTCTGTTACAGAAATTCTTAAGAGTCATTCCAACTTGCACTATAACTTTGCATACATTCCTAATTTTAAATATGTGAGGACCAAATCTGAATGTCCGCATAGAGACGAGTGTGGAACGGAAAATCTGCGTGACAGTTTACTGTATTACGCGTAGAGGCGGTGGGCGGATTGGGTATCCTAGGTGCGGGCATGAATCTCTTTCATCGTCATGTTTTAAGCTCCCGTACACGCAGAATATGTGCAACCACACAACAGATCCGAATCAGTGGTAACAACCAGTGAAATGTTAATTACTGAAATACCAGTTAACAATCTTTTTTCGGATTAATGAGCCTGTAAAGTGCACTGAAAGTAAGTAACAGGCACGATATATTTATTCAGTGAGAATAAGTGGAAATCCCTTTTAAATCAGTAGCATCTAACCAGTGAAACAATCGACACGGTTTCAATAATTTCAGTTGCTGATTTCAACCGAAACAACTATAATTTCACCAAAGTGGTTCAGTTCTCACTGATTCAAGTTTAGAATGCAGACGAGATCTTATGCTCTTCATATGGTACATGGATTGGCGACCTACGTATAGTTAATCTGTTTTATTGACGTTCCTATGGCGTATTACCTATGTTGTATCTGGTCATGGGTGTTCAGTTTCAAAGAAAACCATTTGACGTAGCCCAGAACCTTCGCCTTTTAAAACAACACACATTTCAAGCGATGCCTTAATGATTTTTTTTAAAAGCATGCTTACTTGTAATATGAGATCGCGGCCATCAGCGAGAGAGAGAGAGAGAGAGAGAGAGAGAGAGAGAGAGAGAGCGACTACGGGGATAATGCCAACCTGATTCGTACAACAGAAGTATAGAAGCCTGTATTTAAACTTACGTTATTATTTCCATAGACACACTTTTACAAAAACACGAAGGAAACACTGCACGTCAGTTCACTGCTCTGTGTATACAGATACATTTATTGACGTGAGTAAAAGTGTTGCCACTAGTTAGAACATTTCTTACCATATAACGTAATACAGTATACATAAATATCGTGATAAATCACATTGCAGGCTTCACAAAATTGGGAAGTATCTGTATACTGAGTTTACTAGGTTACCAACAGAGGGCAGCCATGTTTAGTGTCGGCATTAAGTGACCAATGTGTCAAAAATAATATCACAGTTAAAATAACCTTTTTAACATGTATCAGTTACTGAAGTTCGAAGTCTTAGTAAAACGAAGTACGGTAGGTTTACCCTAGAGAGGATAAGAAAGCATCAACGGTAGACAGGCATATGTTTCAAAACTGTCTGTGTGGATAATGGAATCTACAGAATTGTAACATTTACAACACAACCAATCGCGTTGGTTTTTCACGGCTCACTAGGATATATTCTAGAAACATTATAACTGAAGGCTGGTTTTTGCCGCTCCTTCTCACAATGTATGACGCGGCATCTAATCTAGACTGAAGTAAATTAATTTAAGACTCCCGTCACCAAATATGTCTTAAATGTCTTACGTATCAAGTGATTGGTTTTAATATTCTTTTAAATGCATAGTGAAGTTAAGACATGTTTATTTAATAACCAGTTCTTCTTTGAGTTGTCAAAATTGTTTTACGTTACCTTCAACATGTAATTCAATACGCCTGTGTTACCTGCATATCACGTAAGTTCAGGTTCATATAGTTTAGATTTAAAAACGATGCTGCTCTAATGGACGGCTTGGCCAGTAGCATTTGCGCACTGACTCATGGGTAGTAACAGCTGATTTTGCACAAACGGCGCCAGAAAACGTATATGATTGTATGGGTTGACTAGTTTCTATTCATTAATTAAAACTTTTAATACACTCTGAATAAAAAAAAATTACCGTTTCTTAGTATACGGCAACTGCAGACGTTTTTAAAATACGTATGTCACAGATCCTATTGAATAATAAACAATGATGAAGATAAATCAATTATTACTGTTTACAAGGGACTATAATTTAACTGCGTGTTTCTTATGGTAAACACATACAATTATTATACTATACCAGACAGTATTTCCAGTAGGCAAAGTTTGGTTGTTATTGTCTTCTGTAATAAACGCAACAAATCGATAGAAACATTGTCTAAAAATGAGTAGGCCTGCAATGAATCTTCTCCCGACAGGCCGTCACATTGCAAGTTTCCATGCGGCGAGAATCTTGCTTCATTAGTCTACACTTATAAATTATTAATTCATGACGTAACAAATTGTTGACATATTATCCACTTCCCTAAAACAAATGTAACAACCGGTAATTAATGTTGGAATGTATAAGCAACACAAAAACGAAGTAGGCTTATATGCATATGGGAGCATGTTTAACAGTAGGCCTACATAAAAAAACTGGAACTATATAATTTGATGATTGTTCGTACAAGTTCCATTGAACTGTAACATTCCTTAAACGTTCAGGAGAATTTCGCATGGATATTACTAACTCACATTTCCGAGAAATTAACAAAAAACTTAGGATTATATTTACCAACAAAACAAAATTTCACTTTAGGCTAATTAAAATGTATGTACCCACACGTACGTACGACCAGTACATAAACACTGTAATACCTAGCCAATCAAACATAATATCAATAAACTACACTAGTTATCTTCAATTAAAAAATTAATTTTCTCAAATTGTCTTAGGTTAGTTATGCATTGTAAATCCTCAAATTCATCTCGCAGGTACCTCAAAAAGGAGGGGAGGGGAATTAAGCACGAAACCACTACAGTGTATAATCTAACAACGCCTCTATTTAAATATGTTCGTAAGTGGCTTTGGAATGTTATTTCTTATTTACCCACAAGTGGTAACTTAAACCACAAGGTAGGCCTGCATGCCCATTGACTTGGAGGACTGAAACGTTAAATTCAAAGTGTACATTGACTCCTACAAATATGTGATTCTAAAATAATGCAACTATTAATTTCAGAAATGGGCCTACGGTTTATTTAAAATCCTCGAATTTGTTTATATATATATATATGCCTAGACATAATTACTTGTTGGCCTATTCCCATGCGAGGCTAAAAGAAGTAGGTCTAGGCCTACAAGTTACCTTGTATAATAAGTAAGTGA
This sequence comes from Medauroidea extradentata, assembly GCA_003012365.1. Lineage (NCBI taxonomy): Eukaryota > Metazoa > Arthropoda > Insecta > Phasmatodea > Phasmatidae > Medauroidea > Medauroidea extradentata. The sequence goes on along the minus strand of PNEQ01079776.1, from coordinate 977 downwards.
TTTTCATTATACACTATTTTTGTAATACAACAATTCGCCAAAAAGTGAGCACACTTGTTTAAATTGATAAATACATAATAAAACAGACAGAAATAAAATACAGTGAGCATGAAAGCCAAGTGACGAACTTTCCGACGCAATTATTTATATTTTAAAATCACGGGACATTATGAAACTTTGTATCTCTTCAAAGAACTGTTGTTAGTCGTACTGTAACACGTTAAATATATAGACGGTTCGGTATAAATCACGTAACAAACGTGCTAATGCACTGAGCCTTATGGCAAACGAGCGCTTGAATGTGCAAAAATAGCTTATTCTCCCAGCATGCAATCTGTTATGACGTCACGGGCCAAGCCGTCCATTGCTTCATGATTTATTTTAATTCTGTACTGTACTGTGAATTTCATAACTACCAGTCTTCTGGTTGACTGGCGAACAAGTCGGATGCTCTTGTGTTGTTATTGCATTATGTACACTGTCCAGGCCATCAGGCGAGCCGACACATTAGCGAAGGTTTGACGAGGGTTGACAGACACTAAACAGGATAGCCACTGTGCATTTCCAAGAACTCTGATCAGCTCCTTCCTTCCGCTTCTGCTACCTGCCTGCTCCGCTGAAGAACAGCGAATGCATTGAAAATATTATTGTTGCCTGCCATGATCCTGGAGGCCAGTGGTCGGCGGCTGTTTCGTAACACCTTGAGGGCTGGCCGATGATTCAAAGCCCGGGTGGCTCATAGTGGGAATCCCGCCGAACCTACGTCATAGATACCTGTCCCTTCGAGGGCGGCGGACGTGACTACTAGCACATCCGAAACATGATGAAATATCTATTTTTAGACCCCTGTAATGCGGGGAATAACCGACTGTCTGGGCTAGTATAAAAGCACAGAATCGGCACATTTGAGGGAGTTCGCTATTGGAAGTGCTAGAGGAAGGTGCTACGCCTGTGGAGAGAGACTGGTGAAGACATCT
>PNEQ01079775.1:0-17317 GCA_003012365.1 Medauroidea extradentata | reverse complement strand
TTTGTGTGTTACGTACATTTAAATGTACAGTATCGTGACGTCACGGGAAATTCAACATGGCCGTTCACGTTTTTGCCGCGCAAAACAGACTGCTCATTTCATTTAAGTTTTTCTGGAGTTACACAGATGCAATGAAAGAAAGTATGGTACCGTTGTTCATTAAATTAAACGCACTTTTTAATAAAAATATAATAAAAAATAGGAATTTTCCCTATTTTTGGAAGAAAGAAATGGAGCCCAATTTAATAAAAAATTTTTGCGAGTGTATGCTTCCGGAGTTGGTAGATCCACGCCACACCAGAAGTTTAAAAATACGAGAGCCAGACAGTGTAGTAATTTCAGAAGAGAAGAAAACTGAGGCCATGAAAAATAATCAGCAAACAAGCCCAAAAGAGTGAGTATTACCTATAATTATGTCATCGATGCCAAGTACAGTGCTTAAAACATTATTTAAGTCAATCATAACTAACTGTGATTTTTCTTTAATCTCATAAGTCACGACTGCACAGGTGTGTGTATGTTTAAATATATGTAGTACCGTACATTAAGTGTTTTGTGTAAAAAGTTTGTGTAGGACGAATATTAGTAGAAATATGTGTCAGTTTTCAATTACCTACTTTATTGAGATAAATATTATGAATATTCTTTTGTGTATTGTGTGTACAACTAAGCACATCTAATAGAGAATATGTAAATCCCACAACAAAATGTTGTATTCTATATATTTCAATTTTTCATTGTGAGGAACGAAATTAACAGTTCACTATTCTGTGTGACACAGCATGACGCTTAATTCACATAACTTGCCCATGTTTAACATATTGTGTTTGCTTTTTATAAAGGTACACATTCAGGGAAAGTGTTGCTGTATGCCACAGTTGTAAATATATATATATATATATATATATATATATATATATATATATATATATATATATATATATATATATATATATATATATATATATATATATATATATATATATATAACAAATGTTAAATTCAGTAAAATTTTTCTTTTGCATTGTCATGTCCTTTACTTAACAAATTAAAATTTTCAGTAATTAGTGTAACCTTTTTTTGTAACCAACAATCATTACGTTTCCAAGTCATTTTGAAAACGAGTAAAGTATTGAATCCCAACTGAGTCTGATACCCGTTTACATGCTATCTCTCTTGAATCGTTCGAATCTGGATGAATGTGTGAAAGTGGTAAAGTTAATTAAACTTAAATAAACATTGTGTTTGTTAATTTTTTATTCTACTCTATGAATAATTCGCAAAAGTAAATGTAATGAGTACAAAAAAAATATTGTGATTTACATTCATACTAAACGTCTTTTGACATTTTATAACAAAAATCCGTAGCCGAAAAATACAAAATGTAGAACGTATTTTTTTTTCTCAATTAGTTTTCAATGTGATTCACGTTTCCATGGCATATTACGCCACACACGATCTAATATGATCCCAATTTTTGCTGTAACGACCTTGATATTCTAATTTATTTGAATCCCGTTTCTGTGAGAATTCTTAAAACTGTGTTTTGAACTATATTTGAAAATGACACGGAAACGTAGTAAATGGCATTTTTTGTAAATGTGTGTCCACACGCTGCCACGCCAAAAGCCCAAACCAGCAATCAGTCGACACTCAGTTGGTGAGAAGTGCTGTACTTGCCGCCTAGACCACGGCCAGCTTGTTTCAACGATACCCTTACCCTCGGGACTACCAGCGCACAATGAAGGAGGGGAAGGGACAAGACAGACGGCTCGCTCCCTCACCAATGCTACTTCCTCTAGGTACGTCACTAGGATAGACAGCGCCCCCGACCTTACGTCCCGCCTCTCGGACTGCTCGAACACGTGGCATGGAGAGCTCTCCTCGCAGAGACCATACGTCGCAAAGACCCTTAAGGCCAGGTGGCTGTCTGGATTTTGTGAATTATTGATGTGCCAGTTCCCAGCGTCTTAATTCTGTTTTGTTTTTCAACTGTGGTAGGGCCCTCACCACTCTGGTTGTATAACAGGAATCAAAGTTGGAGTTATGAAGGGCTGCATATGATTGTATGCAAACATAGGTGTAAGTAGCACACAGGACGGACAGATAACGGAACTGTACGAACGTTCAAAAGATGGAGAATAGCTATCAGCACCATAGCATATACAGATGTTCAACCAGCCAAGAACATCACTTTGTGACATTCTTACCTAAAATCATCAGAAGTTACGTGCATAAGTTGATGCGAGGAATCACTTCTACAGCCAGTATGTCGCGTAAAAATAAATTAGGAGTTCCAGGATTACACAATAAAAGTATGTCTCATTTATTTCCAAAGTTTGACATAGCCACTGTGGAGACAAATGTTTCAACATACGGCTGATAGATAGCACGATCGTGCTATCCTGTGGTATTTAATGTAAATTTTACAAAACCCAGTAATGCACTGTTAAAGCAAATTTTGTATCTAGTTAATTGTTTTAAGTATGTACGGTGTTAAACCAGTAAAGCAAAAAGTAATTTCACGCTGTTGTTGATGGGGGTCTTGTAAGAACGAAAACTCTGTTTGCACGAGACGAGGAAGATGCATGACTTGGAGAAATAGCCTAGAGAAAGGCAATTTTACATTTACAGTAAACCCCCGATCTAATGACATCGGCGATATAACAACATAATTGACAAGAACCGTGGAAAAATTAATATTTTAAAAATTTATTAAAGCTAAGCAAAGTGAAACAGATCACAGTAAAATGTTAATTAAAAATAATTATGCGTTTATTAAACAATAACATAATGCCATTATCATAAATTAGTAATATGCAGCTGTGAAACAAAAAAACTGTTTAAAAATGCTAGAAACTTCAGCTGGAATATAGTTTAAGCGCGCGCCGGGTGCGTAGGCCGCCCGCGCAACACCGACATATGTGAGACGTGATGACTAACGCTGCCTTATCTCCTAATGCTCCCCCTCACTTCTCCACACTGCTTCCTGCCTGAATTTCCCTCTCACTCCTCCACGTGTCCTTATCTCAGATTCGTGACGTGGCATAGCAATGGTAATTGACAATATCTTTTTAGGAACTGTGAAAAATTCGGGTAAAAAATTAAAATTTAAGGAAAATCGTCTGTGTTGCAATTTCCTTTGTGAGTGCTGTGTTGTAAGAAACACGTTGCTTAACATAGATACAATCCCTCCTGACTGTCCACGCCAGCCAATAAACATTCACCCCCACCCCCTTCCCCACTAACAAGCCAGATTGTGCTTGCATGCACGTGCATCAACTGCCGACTGTGACGTGCAACTTGCATCTTGCATCCTGTCTCGCCACACAGCAGAGCCACGTGTTTGTTTTTCCTCTCCAACTCGGTGACTCTCTCCCATGTTTCGGTGTCTTGTGATAGCCCAGGGGGGTGGGAGTTGAAGAGATATGTTTGTTTTCTGCCCTCATTACAGCACAGCAAAAAAAAGGTCCAGCAGTCTGTAAAAAAAAAATTCAGCGTTATCTCATCTTTTTTTCTCTAGCTGCAGCTCGGCTTGACCTTGACAACTTCCGTTGTATTATTGATCACTCGTCAAGTGGATATGAAAGCGCTGCGGAGTAAAAACGGCCTACTACGCAACACAACAGTCCCATCGCAGTGTGCACCATGTGGGCTGATAAGGTTTTTGTTTTATGCTCGCTCGACAGTGGAGCAATAAGAGTGACTGCAGCCATCGCGCCGAGAGCCATTTCATCTCTATTCGCAGTAGAGCATTAAACTGTTGCGTTGTGTATAGTTTCATGATTTTTCCAATATGCCTACAACTTTTAGCGACGAGTCATTATTTTATACGTGACAGCACCTTGAAAATTCAGTTTTTTTCCCTTTTGAGTGGCTCTAAATTCACGTTCTTAATAGGCGTTCCGAGTTTTAAAAAAAAACAGACTTTTTTTTTAATTGTTTGTTCTTTAATACACACTTTTATTAATATCGCGTAAATGCTTATAATGATGACAGGTTGTCGCAGTTCTTGCGCAGTAAAAAAAAAAAAGACTCAACTGAAAGGTTTTAAAATCGTTGCTGTATACACTCATGTAAATAATACGAGTTGTTCTGTTGTGGTCGCCGTCGGAATGTGCTTCACGCGAGACAAGCAGGATGAATCACGCACGCATGAGCTGCCCGGAGGCACGCCAAGGCCAGCGGCCCGGTCATTCCCCTCCCCCATACCCCCATCCCTCACTACCAGACTGAGCGCACCGCTCTGCCATGCACATCACGGTGGGGGATTGTGGGGTACCGTATCTTTTATTTGGAAGACACCTTTTATCGTACTAAGATATAATTTCAATGAAAACTTTTTTTTAAGTCGGTAACTGTTCTACATAAATTTTAGAAAAAAAAACACACTTAAATTTTTTTTATTGGGTAGGGGGGTGAATTTAGTTACCTCGGGACTAACGACATCGGCGATCTAACGACACAATTTCCTGGCACCGTGCGATGACGTCAGATAGTTTACTGTAAATGGGCACATGCGCCAAAAATGCACTGTATCTATCTAGATCCTAATACATTGTAGTGGCGAAGGGAGTAGGCACAAGCACCGCGCCGTGCAGTTTTTTAACTTTCACTGGCACATATTTAACGGATTTTCACCACTGTTGTTGGTTTTGTTCTTAATATTGTGCCCTGCAAAGTAATAACTGCAACTTTATTACTTGTATTATAGTGCAGTAAATTAGATAATATGTTTTAAATTCATTGTCAATGTAACTCCCTACACATAATTTTTTTAGTCGCTTTTTTTTTTAATAATAAGGTTTCCGAGAGAGTATTCCTAAATCATTACCTTACCTAGAATTCGTAAATTCGGGGGTCTAGTGTATGTGCATTTTTGTAATAGCTATTTATGATCAGAACAAAAATATGTAAAACGAGGAATGAGTTGTACGCAGAGATTTATAATGTTTCTACCAACTAAACCACAGACATAAAATAAATGTGCAGTATTTAACATGTTTTAAGTATAATTTTTATACGGAATGGAAGCGTTGGTGTGAGTCACGGAGTTAACATGTTTAATAACTGTGTGACGATATTGTGTAGAATATAATGTCACCAACATGACGAAAGAAATATTGTACATTACTGAAGCCCTAACGTAGTTCATACTAATAATTTTGTCCTTATGATGACAGATATGACTTGTCACAACTGTACAAATTTTGCTGATGGCTAGATTTCTTTGTTCTCCACGAGCTGTTACAGGTATAACTAGAAAGGACACGGTTGCCCACAAATGATGTTTGGGCATTTATCAGATTCTTATTCAAAACACACAGAACACCAACTACTCGGAGTATACTGGAAATTGTGCAAGACTAATTGTATTGAATGCCTTGACTCAGTGTTACAACTGGAGGGAGTGAATTGTTGCCCCTTGGAATGGCAGCCCTTCAGCTCTGGTATTGTAACAGCAACATACACTTTTACCTCTGATACAATACCAGAGTGGTGAGAGCTCATAGAACCTCTCACAATGGTGCTGAACTCTGGCAACAAGAATTAGCCCATCAACACATCACCAAATCCAGAACTCCCAAACTAAAAAATCAGATAACTGATCCAAATTCAAATCTCCCACCATTATGTTATGACAAATCTTCTGGCCGATATGTCTCCTCGCTACAGTCATCATGTCCACTATACCTCAGTATGTTTCTACTCCCTGCCTGAAGAAGCTGGCTTGGTCAGTGAAATATCATCTTCGCACTTCCACAAGAAGAAATGTGTCATCCTACTTTTGCATATGTCCATCCACCAGTCAGTAGTTATGCATGTTTCTATCTAATATAAAGTAGTAACTGATAGTAACTACACACGATACAGCACGAGCTTAGTACACAGCATGTCAAACTTGTGCAACAGAGTGCAAACAAATAAAAACATCTGACTAGTATAAATACAAAGTACATGCTTACCTGTAGCTTGTCTCGCAGGCTCGGTAGTGTGTCCCTGATGTGGTTCGTGAGCTGCTGATTTAATACCCGTTGCAGGTACGGCGTACCCAGTCGATCTGCGATGTGTCGATACGCAGGGTGACTGCAATCACATCCATCAAAAGTATCATATTTACTGTTTGTTCAGATGTCTGTCATTTCACACCATGCACTTTCTTACATACCTTACAACACCCATCTAATAAGCAGAACCTGCAGGTTTCAAAATGCACAATACCTAGGATTTTCTAATTTTATCCATATTCAAGATACGCTCAAAACTGTTTACCAAATATTAACATATCTCCACACAGTAGCTTAGAAAGAAGAATAACAAAAATTTACTAAGAGTTCTGGAAAGTTTCATTTAATATAACTTGTATTGAAGAGATTTTGGTCAGCACTTGACATCTAGGTCTTAAGCGCTGGTAAGGGATGAAATGATGCAAGAATGAAGCAGCGCTGGAATGAAGGGACAGAGAAAACCTGCCAACCAGAGGCATCGCCCGAAACAACTTCCACATACAAAAATCCGGCGACCAACTCAACCAGGAATCGACCCAGATTGCTTTGGTGAGAGGCAAGTGCTCTAGCAACCGTGCCAACTGCTGCCCCAGTAGTACGTATGCACAGAAATGTTTTGTAATAACATATTAATACGTATATACATACACAGTATTTCCATTGCAAGAGCAAAAAGTGAACTTGAAAAAGAGTACCATTTCAGAAAATCGTAAGTGATGACTTTGTTCTTACTGTAATGTACAAATATCCCACACTTTTTATTTTATCTTCTATAGTAACGACAGAAACCAATCAGCTTGTCATACATGTTATGTTAGTCACTTTGCATGTTCAAGAGACTAATTCTCAATAATGGCAGACAGTTTCCTCTGCTTACAAAATGTCCCTCTAAATTACAAGCTGTGCCTTCCTTACATACATATATACTACATAAATACGAAACCCTTTAAATAAAATTAATATTAAAAAATTTACACCAGTACCTTATTAATAATTTACATGGATTTTATTTGTGTCCTTGAATATTTTTAGTACCTTTCTGTTTATCGTGATATTTCAACCTAAACAATTCAAACTGTCATTATATTAAATAATTTCTCTCATGGACTGCTAGTCCTTTATAATGCAATGCTCGTCGCTACTGGTCAAGCTTTGCTACTTTGTTACCTCCCTCCGGTTCTGACCAGATATAAGCTACTGTATGTCTACTCCACCTGTTGTCCTCTCGCGCTACAGACTTATAAAGTGTATTGCTGCAGCTTTAAGCAGCTGGTCAACCTTTCAAAAAAAAAAATGCTCTTATGATCACATGATGATAGTCTACAACTGCTCATCGACACAGTGTAGTGCTCTTGCCAGTCATTTTATACATTCTTTTGTGCGACATTTCTACACATTTTTTTTAAAGGCTCTACGTCAGGCCTACTAACATGCTGTACAAGACTTTCTATCAATAAAATTTTTAAAATTACCAAAACTTTGCATAAACACTTTACAGCATTTCACATGTTGGTATGTGTAACTGCTATAAAAAATTTAACATCTTAGCTATTTAATGTCTACAGTTTCATGTTACACTGTCTTATAGATGGGCGCTATCGACTGAAATTTACTATCGACTGTCTACATGATAGCCAATACATATTATTGGCTGAAAAGTCTATATTTTCAGTCGACTACTTTTTGGTCTTCAAAAGTACAGTGGACTAAAGTGTTGGCCGTGAGCAGTTGTGATTCAGTGTGCACTGTCTCGGAACACGTTAATACTGTAAGATAACTGAAATACAGAATATTAAAGTACACTACCATGTGGCAGTAGTTAACATTTCAATTAGATTTCCTTTCCACTCAATTTAGCAATTTCAGTAATTACAAGTTAACAAATTCATATGGATGTAAAACTATGTAGCCATGCCTTCAAATACCAAAGATTATTACACCACGAAACTGTACAAAAATTTATATTCAAAAAAATTAAATATGTAACAAAAATAGTACATGAACACTATCTGACAGTGTTTATATAACAAAATTACTTGAGTTTTATAGTTGGGGAAACACGTTAATTGCAGTATTCCAATTAAAATAAGCTTAAGAGAGTATTGAATCACCAATTATATAAAATTTTCCTCATTGCAATACAAAAAATGTTTTAATATTATTATACATTCATGTTTAAAAAAGTACCACTATGTTAAGCAGCTTAGATTTAATGTTGCTTCTGTTAGCTGACGTTATTAATCCAACTTTAAATAGCACTCTTTGTGAAGGAATTGATGTTGCTGGGACATACACATTTGTATTTAAAAGCAATGTCAAAGAATTGTATGTTTTTTTTTCTGCAGTACTCCACTGGACAACATCTATGTTCACAAGGAGCATCCAAATAGTGTGAGTAAATAACAGCATTACTTAACGAGGTAGTTGTATTTTTTAAATCCAACACTTTAGTGTCAAGAACATCCCAAAGTTCACAGTCAGTGACATTGCTGGCTTATAAGTATTATTACTAAAATTTAAACTCTTTTTAAATAATTTACATAAGGCAGATGTTGGCCACATCTTTCAAAAGCAAAGCCATACATCTGATATTTTTTTCCTATTCATTTCGGACAAATAACTCTACTCTTATCTTAAAAATTAAACCTTGAAATATTATAGAATACATTTATTAAATCCTTAAACTTTTTTTTGCAATAAACACAGTAAGATAACAATATAAACATTTAACTAACAAGAGCAAAAAATGTAGTTACTACACTGAACAAAATGAAACACACTTATAAGTACTCAGCAAGACACAAGATGTGACTAAAAACATTCGGTAGGAAAAAGCGACTGAAAACAGTCTATGTGAAGGTATACGGGCTGGGAAGGAGGTAGGCGAGACGAAGGCAGTTGTCCAGTGTGACAGAGGCAGACAAAAGTGTAGAGCCCAACATCAAGCAAGTCTCATCCTCTCACAAAGGCGACCCTTGCCCCACCCACTGCTGTTTAGGACCATCACAAAATTTATGGCAGGGAAGGAAGGCACTTCCTGGCCTTCCATGAATAGTCTCTTTGTTCCAAGTTAATGGACCCAGGCAGGCGACACTGAAAGACAAGTAAACGAGTTGCACCGTTTGGGTGCCTACAGCGCTCTCGTCGGCGGTGCACAGTGGACCACGTGACTATTTGATGGCTCGGAAGGCTGTTGTTTCGTATAGCTATATTTCTTTGCTCTTACTCTATGCTTCCCCTTCTCCACTTCACTGCGCAGGCACGTTAGCTAGACTCTGGCCAGGTTTAACTAAGGTTCTTGTGTGGGCACTGATAATGTAAGTACATCAGAGCTCCTAGTTAGTGTGATAGGGTAGGTTGGGGACTTGTCCCCCCATGGCGAGCAAGGTGGCTGCCGTCATGTGTTGTGCTTAAATTAGTTTAATTCTTGTTACAATGTTCTTTTCTATATTTCTTTTTCGGTCACCGTCTGATGAAAAAATGTTTTTTGTAGGGTTTGCTATTGTTCTTTGCTATTTGACTTTTCCACTTGGTATTTATTAGCTGTTGTGATTATTTGTTGCTTGATTGCCCGATGGCTTTTTGCAAACACGTGTGTTGCTTTGTTAACTTCTAGCTTTGTAACACCAGATTTTTTGACATTATGGAGCCCGCGGAACTACCTTTGTGATGGCACGCTTGACGTGAATTCTGACTTGCCAAGATATTTTTTTTTCTCAGTCGATATACTTTGTGATCCTTGTAAAACTAATTAATATGTTTTGTAAATGTTTTAAATAATAATTTTCCGTCTCACAGACGCTAGTAATGACCACTGTGTGGACACATATTTGGATTTTCCATATGTTTAAAATGCCAACTTTGTAACTTGTGATTAGTAAAACTTGCTTGTTTATACATTTGTTTCAATTTTTAATATTTTTTATAGAACGCAACACGCGATATGTTACAGAGTAAATGACTGAATTCAGTTGAATATTTTTTCATAGTAGTCGGAAGTGTACCTAGACAATTATGTAGAAACAACTATGTAAACACCTTAGGCCCCGAAGAGGTTATATTTTAACGCTCTGATAGTTGTCATAGTAGCACTGTATGTGAATTCTATATACATAACATTTGAGACAGCACACAATTGAAATTAAATACATAACTTAATAACAAAACTACAAGTAACAGAACTGCCTAAAAACATATGCTACATTTTTAAAACACAAAACTCCTCTAAGTCACAAATGTGTATGCTTGTATTTTCAAGGTCAAATAACCTCAAAAAAGACTTCTTTCTGTTCCCAAACAAAAAACAACAGTGTTTCCTAATCAATGTTTTACAAAGACTTCCCGAAAAAGGTTAATGGGGAAGTCATTTTAGCTTTAAAGAACTTCAATAAATCATGCCTAAATACAGCCATATACAACCAGCCATTTCTAACAGAGTAACAAAAAATGTTAGTTCAGATTGGCTAACCTCAGGCTATGTTGGTGCACTGCAGTAAAAAAATGTGGTAGAGAGATTTTTTGGTCAGCACTTGACATTGATGTCTTCAGCGCTCGTGAGGGATGACATTATGGAGCAGCACTGAATGAAAAGGTGGAATAAACGGGAGATCTCGGAGAAAAACCGCTGACCAATGGCATTGTCTGGCATGTTTCCCACATGTGAAATTACAGGGACTGACCCCACAGGGAATCGAACCCGGATCACCATGGTGAGAGGCGAATGGTCTGACCATTTGGCCACCGCAGCCTCAAAAATGTCTTAGAGTATGGCACGTAGATAAATTGTAAAAATTCAAGCACTTGCATAAAACCATAATACCTTGCGATTTGTTTAGCACAAATTACAAAAGATCAGTAGAAGTTGGCCGGTCTGTGATGGATGAATGTGTGTTACGTCTGCTTCTTTAGCAGCTCTTAGTACATTAGTTCCCATCATGCTTTTGATCATATAGCAAACTTATACAGTGAACGTAGTGAAAATATAGTGCTACTGTAGATCCTTGAACTATTGATACTAGCTGTGTAACTACATAATTCTCATAAGCATCAAAAAAATATAAACATTTTAACTTTTAATAGCTAAAAAAATTATGCGAAATGCAAGAAACTACCGTTTTTGGTTACTTAAAAATAATTGTTACCATACAATGATTACATATTGCAATTACAATAGAACCCCCATTTTACGAGATCTCATGATGCCCAATATTGACCTCATAAAATTGCTCTCTTGTAAAATTGAGCACTCGTAAACTGGAGTTAGACCTCACAGTGCCCAAAAATGACCACATAAAATTGCAGTTCTAATGTAGCATTAATTGGTAAGCCATAGGTGTGAAAATATGAAAAACTGACTAAGAAGCATTTCATAGCTTCCACTGGAACGCACAAAATGCCTGACTGCAAGTTACACTATGCATGTCTACCAAGCTAGGCCACACGCACAACACAGACATGTGAGACATATGAAGCACTCTCTCCTTCCTTCTCCATTCTACTCAACAACATACAATAAAAAATTACCACAGAAAAAAAAGTGAAAACATTGGTTTAAACGCCGTTGTGAGACCACTAACATAAAACAACACAACGAAAAAAAAAAATCTGATAAAAAATTATTACAAGTCTACATAAACTAAAATAACGCTGTGCCGTCTTAAATTTTTTTTACTAAATTTACTATTTTTTTAAAAAAACTCAATATTTTCATTTATTATTCATTATATTGTTTGTTAAGACAGAACAAGTTTGTCAGTGAGATTTATATTGTCATTTCATGTAAAGCGTTGGTTGGTTTTATGGGGAATTTTAAAATTTTAATTTGCTTTACTATCCCGGCCATATATGCACACGGCCCACCTAGCCAGCCGCTTGCTTGCTGTAGCCACAGCGTTCGCTCCTTGCTGCACGTCTCAAGAGTTGTATTTCAAGCCGCATGTAAGATAAGTTTCTGCTGTATCCGCTAAAGTCTCACACTCTGTAGCGATGCAGTTCGCTGTACTCTGTACCAACCCCACCCCCGTTCAGTTAGTAAGAAAGTGCTTTACGGTACTTGTACCGTCGGTCATAACTGGTTTTAACTGTACTTTGTCCGGCCGTTCTGGCCGTTCCGACACGCGCACTCCATCTCTTAAGAGATTTTTAATCTCCGGCGTTAGGGACGCGGTCTTCGCAAATCGTCACTTCGCCTGATTCCTAGTAATCACCTTGTGCGCGACAGACGTGTTTCTGCACAACACAAGTTTTCTTGCGTTACGTGTGTAACACAGACATTTGTAGCGTCAAGATGTAGTCAATAGATGGCTACTCTAGTTCTTTTCTTCTTTATAATAGAGTAGTGCCGTAGTTTCCGTTTTTGGGAATGTAGAACATATTTATCTACTTTCTACATCTACCAGCTTCTACATGCTACCGTCGTAGCTTTCGTCAACCTCATATTTGGTAAGTGTTCCCGCCGTGAGAGCCCTTTCCCTTCTACTAGTCACGAACGTTAATTAAATTTTCCCGTTTTTGCCTCTGTTCACAGAGGGTGCAAGTGTTAGTCCGAGGTTCAAGAAATAAATTCAAGAAATAAATGCAAGTGCAATTTCAAGATGCAAAAGAGATAGATGCTAGTCCGAGGTTCAAGTGCTAGACGGAAGTTACTAGTTGCAATTTTCAACTATTCCCTGTCCAGTTCACGATGTTCGTGGCTCGACTGTCTGCTAACTAGGCAGACCGAATTGGCCACGGCGTGATGTCACCGCGTCATTCTACATGGCGATAAGTAGCTGCCTCACTGACTTTATTAAATTTTTTTATAATGACTATGGATACTGCAATGACTGTAATGTGTCGTCTTTTACTCTCTTTCTCAATATTCAACATAAACGTGTGTGTTGTATTAAATATCAATGAAAAAGTAATGTAAAGTATTTGTTATATTATATGTTTTATTTAAATATTCAAACTAAAATTTGTTTGTAAGGGGCCCCATTTATATAAAAGCAACTATTTCAAATATTAATATAATGGCATGTGCAAACTTAACAACCAACCTATTGTAAAATCAAAACTTTAAATTTTTATATAAAAATATTCCCTGGGAATTATTCTTTCAATTTTAACTGTAATGTTAGCTCTACATGAGCAGTAGTCGTAGGTAACAGCATATTTTGTGTCTGGTCTCCCTACCAGCACGCATTTCAAGAGTGAATGTTCAAAGACTATATAATAAAAACTAAATACAAAAGGGGAGATTGCAACAACGCCAAGGAAACAGTGAAAAAAATAAAAACAATAATAACTGCGAAAAAATTACGCTAAATAATTTGATTGAAATACATTTGCAAGACCACAACAATAAAAAAAATACACAGAAAATAACATTAATAACACATTTAAAACACACTCGCAAGTCCACAGCGACTACGTAACCAAGTTCATTGTGGAAAAATGAATCTGAGAAAATCTTACTGTGGTAAAAGCAGATTACAAATATATTTGCGACCAATTTAATAAGGCCAAAAAAAATCACGATAAAATAATGCCATAAGCATTGCAATGAAATAATTTCATTGAGATTTTGTTGTCATTTGCATACAGCATAACCCAGATTTTACAAGGCCTCATGGTGTCTAATGCTGACCTTTCAAATTTCCGTCTCAGTCTCATTAAGTACTAATAAAATGGGGTTAGGTCACAGTGGCCAAGAAAGACATCATAAAAACGAGTACTAATAAAATCACAGTTCTACTGTAACTATGCAAAGAAAATGGTGTAAGAAAATGGAAAAAAAAAAAAAAAAATATTCACGTGACTACAGCAATAAAATAATGCATAATAATGCATAGGTGAGTGTAATAAAACCTGATTAAAAATACATTCATGGCTCGTATATACCTCAGTGATTGTAATTTCATTTCGAAATGTCCACATATTAAATAATTATACATTTTTTAATGATTTTCTGTAAACACAAAGTAAATCACTGCAATCTGTCAGAAATGAAACTGGTACAGCCTGATCCACATAGTGCATTCTGGTGGAACAGCGAAACACTATCTCCAAGTTTCCATGCAGTCCAGAGTCACACTACGTACCTAGATGCTTGTTGAGTCACCACGTCAAGTAAGGTAGTGTAATGGATCTTTATGCAGTCTTACTTATTTTATGTGTATTGTTTTTGTTGCCGGATAGCCCTGTAGAGTGCTATTAGCTACTTGTAATCGCTAGGTAAATTAAGAGTGGCTGAAAGCACAAGTCACTGTTTCAGTTCCTCGGGTTGGTTTGTTGCAGTTTTTTTTATCACAAGGGATCTTATGAGATACAGCACCTTCGTACATTCGGCTTACAACCAGATTTTGAGAGCTGCGTGCTGACACAAGTTAGGTTTTAGCCCGAGAAATTACATTCACAGAGTGTATTCAATATCCACGGTAGAACTGGTAAGCTCTTCAAAACTATACGATTCCAAGCTAGGCTACGGTGACCGCAATTCTCTAGGCCACACACCAACCACTTTCGAGCTCGCCAATTAGCTGCCAGTCTCATCTTTACACCACCGGGCAACCAAAATTCAGTGCCCTCTGGCACCGCACCTCGCTACTCCAGCGCATCACTAGCAACAACCCTCAGCCAGAGCAAAACGCTCCCTCGTGCCAAACCACCCTTACAAATTACTCCGCCACCACACAGCTAGTCATTTTTACATTGCTTTACACTTATACTATGCTGATAATGCACTGATTTAACATACAGTCAATTCATTCAATAAATAGGTTTCCAAAACAGTGATTACGCTATATTTAGCCTGACGTTAATAATTAACTAAATATCTTGCGGATGAAGAAACAGTTCCTACCACCAGGGTACTATTTGGTTGACGTCGCAAGAGTCTAAAAATTCCAGAGTCGTCGTCTGGCCAATCAGCACAGATGTGACCATATTTGGTGAGGTTTCCTTCAGCCCAGCCTCCCTTTGCCGGTGCCAGCCTATCGGCTGGGCTAATGCTCATCACTTCCTCCCAGACACAGCAATTTAAATAAGCACTAATAAACTCTAACAGGTGCAAAACACAAAAATAAGTTATTTAGATAATCTTCAAGAAATTAAATACTGATTTATTTGATACCAAACTCGATATGGCTCCTTTGAATTTAGTGTGACAATAAAATAACAGTATACTTATAATAAAAGAATAATCTTCAACAATCTAAACTTTACAACAAACTCTTACAGAGGCCACTTCCGACCACACAGTACTAAAAGGAGAATAAATGCTGCAATGCACTAAATGATCAGATTCATAAGCAGTTTTAAAACAAAATGATTTAACTCACATTTATCATTCTATTTTAAGCAAAATTCACTAAGACTAACAGTAGGCTAACTATATTATTAGCACACCACAATAGGTAGTAACCCATGTAAACATATAACTATTCACTAAAGTAATGGAGGTCAGGTGCTCATCCACCTTACAGAAGGTAGGTAAGTCGACTTTACGTCTCGTTGTGCCGTTTGTTGGCATATGCTCATTTGTTTGTTTATTTTCTTTTGTCTAGTTCGTCTATTCGTAGTGGTAACTAGATATATATTTTTTATTTTGGCAAAGTTACTCCACCCCAGCACTGTTTATTTCTTTAATCTTCGGTGAACTTGTAATAACAGTAAAATGTTTGGGGGAATTCCACCATACAGTACACCGTCGACAGCGAGGTCATTAGAGACGGTACCAAGTCAAGTAAGAATACAATTACGATTTAGGTATGTACACTGAAGACTATGAAAAATATCTAATTAATAAATAAATAATTTATGAGCTGCCACATAATACAGAGTTCTTACCTCAAATATAGTTTACTTTGACTTTAAATGTTACAGGTAAGTAAACATGTTACATTTTCTTTCGCCAAGGTATATGGCAGTCAAGCCTTTACTTTAATTGCACACTGCTTCCACTCTGTAATTGTTCAATACAGTTTCCTCTGGTTTTGTATCATCTGTTACACAAACCTACCACCTTCTGTTTACTTTTGCCTGGTTGGTAGTCATTTCAGAATGTTTCGGTGTAAACAACTTTCTTTTGTGCTTCAAGAATAATAGCTATAGTTCTAAAATATACATATATCATTGTGCTGAACGTATAGTGCAATAAAGTTGTTCATGCTAAAAAAAAAAAAAATTAAGAAAAAAGCAATGTTTTTAAAGTTTTGGTTCATTTACACAGTAGCGTCTCACCAAACACAGGTGATACATTTTTCAAAAACACTGTCAGGGTGGCCAATAATTGCAACAAAGAAAATTTTCTGATTTTTTCCTGATTTTCCTTTTGCCACTACTGCCAGTGAACTTGAGAAAACATTGTGCAGAAATAACTACAAACTTGACAATGTGGTAGAATCACACCTACATGATGGTAATTTTTTTAATAGAATGGCTATGATGCTCTTAAAACTCTATTATACTCATTCCTATGACTTTTGCGGAAGCTTAAAATGAACGAGGCAAGAAAATTTACTGAAATGTCTCAGATAAACCAAAAGTTCCCTGTAATTTCCTTGATATCTCCAGGTGGCCAAATTTCCCAGATAATTCCAGGTTTTCTAGATGGGTGGCCACCCTGATTGTGTAATGGGAAACCTAAAACACAGATTCTTCTGAAAACTAAGGGGTAGGTTAGGACTCGATTGTATAGGTCTTTAGAATTCTGACATCTCTTTACCAGATCCATAAAGTAACCACACACAGTAACGAACTAAGCAAGGTACAAAAATTTTTAGGTTAGCAATAGCTACTTATAGTCCATTTCATGTAAGCTAGCCATTTTTTGACAGTTGTGTTGGCAGTTTATTTTTACAACTGTTTCCATGAATTAAGCCATAAATGATTGTTGCACGAATACACTCAGCTGACTCTCCAGCTTTGCAGTAAACCATAATTAGAGGGCCTGGAATTGTGAAATGTGAAAGTCTACAGTTTTTGCTACAAAATGCAAAATCTCCGGGCAAGTGCCTAGATCCTCAGTAGTGTGGTCGGACGCATCAGCCCACTGTTATGTCGTTCAGGCCTAGATCATGTTTATGGTAGACAAGTGAGAGAATAGGCTTATCAGACATCAATAATATTGCCCGGACACTCGCACAAAGGAGAGAGAGCAATAAGAATACACAGTTTCTCCCTCCCACACCCTCCTTGTACATAAACATACAGTCGGATTGCAACTCATTAGCAGAGCGAGACAAAGGCTATTGGCATCTGCTGCGCCTAATCTCACCACACATACAACACACACACCACATACGACACACACACCACGCACGACACAC
>PNEQ01079773.1:0-17316 GCA_003012365.1 Medauroidea extradentata | reverse complement strand
AAATGATGAACAACAAAGCATCGCAGGCAATACCGCCCACTTTACTCCCGAATTCGCCCTCTAGGCTTCACAACCCCTCTGCCCCGTCCAACACGTCCTCCTCCTTCCGCCATGACGCCCCAACTAATAAACTCCCGAGAAAAACTTAGCCGGCCATCTCCCGGCGACCGAGTCCAAGCTCCGATGAAACACAACTGCTGATTACAAACAAGAAACACTTAGCCGGCCATCTCCCGGCGACCGGTCACGAGCTCCGATGTATCACCGACTACTGACCGATTATAAACAAGAAAACTTCGCCGGCCATCTCCCGGCGACCGGTCACGAGCTCAGATGAAACACCACTGCTACTGACCAATTGTAAACAAGAAAAACTTAGCCGGCCATCTCCCGGCGACCGGTCACGACCTCCGATGTATCACAACTGTTACTGATTAACAAACTCAAATAAGAAAAACTTAGCCGGACATCTCCCGGCGACCGGTCACGAGCTCCGATGTACGACGACTGCTACTGATTACTAACTCAAATAAGAAAAACTTAGCCGGCCATCTCCCGGCGACCGGTCACGAGCTCCGATGAAACACAACTCCCGAACTTCCTGGGCGAACACACGGACTTACTCGGCCGAGCGGCGGAGGGATACATCAGGATCCAACGTGCCTAAAAAGCTGGTTAATTGACGTTTATAACCTAAAAATTGTACGTAACATAGATACTGATAAATTTACAAAGCGTTTTACTCCATACTCCCAGCTAAATATTCATTAGTTTATTAATTGGGGATGTGCAGTGTCCTCAATCTGTCGCGGATTACCACCTTTTCAGTGTTGTTGCACACGATACTACCACCCACGTCGGTCGAGAAACGCCCTGCAGCGTCCCCGCATTCCAGCACGTCCCTGTTCGTGCCTACAGGCGAGTGAACTCTGACCTGCCTGCCAGATAAATCTGTCTAAGCACTGGCTAGCTCCGAGCTTATTTGAAATTGTAAAAGCCAGCACTTCTCTGTACGTGCTTCCAAGCAAGAGAACTACTACTGGCGTGCCCCATAAATCCTATTCCAGGAGAAGCAAGCTAATAAGCTACTTGAAATTTAACAAAATTTAAACAAGGCAAAATATCAGAAAAGTTTACTTAGAAAAGTTGCTTGAAATTAAATTAGCTTTAAAATGAGTCCAAACACGATATAAATCCAATAAAATCGACACGTAAAATTCTATGCTTTTCTCTTGCTTTAAGTTAAATTTAAAATTAAAAAGAAAATTTTAATGTAAATTTCTCTACTCGCATCCCCAATTAATAGGTTGGATCCCGCCGTATACATCCTTATACCTGGTTAATTTGGCCTATTTAATTTGTTATTACAAAAAAAAAAAAAAAACATTTTACGACAAAAAAAACTTGAAATTACTGTGTGATAAGAGGCCAAGTAAGTGCTACGTGCCAGTGCACGTCACAGTGCGCATACTTGTGTGTGCATGTGCGTGCGTGTCCACCCCCTGGGTCCTTTCCATTTTGCTGAAACCATGGAGAAAGCAACTGTGTTATAATTTACTAGGACTTGTGTTTTGACCCGGGGGGCTCCTCAACCCACTGCTTGCTGCCACGTTCAGGGGTTTTCGTTTACCATTAAGTTTTTACCGCTAGCCTCATGTTATTTCTACTGAACAGACACCAGGCAGCATAGTTACTGACAATTAAGTTTTAATAAATTTTTCAAATGTTATCAGCTAACAGAAAAATTCAATACATGGCTGTGTAAGGAAACTAGAAAGTGAAACCTCTTTAACACATATCTAGAGAGATCAAAAACACTATTGTTCGGGTCTTCCTATGTGAAGGTTTCAGAGCTGCATTATCAGAAATCACATTATTGTCAAATATATTAATTTTATCTAGCGAGGACAAAATTGTAAGTACAGTAGAACCCCGATTTTACATTCGCCTGAATTACACTTTCCCCTGAAATACACCATTTATTCTGGTTCACATTATTTTACCTATGTCAAGAATGTATTGTATTCCTGCCATTTACACTTATTTTTTTTTATGAAGCTACTGTATTAATATATTTTTCCCTCAAGTTACAAATTAAATGTTGATATTGTTTAAGGATGAAATTTTAATAGAAAGAAAACTGTAGACTGTATTACGTATGTGTACAATAAGTTTTAAAAACAGAAGGGGCAATTTAATCAATGTTAGTAGTATACATCACACCTTTTCTTAATGTATGCTCGGAAGGATTTTGATGCTAAACAAAATATTTTTGTTAGAGGGTTATCATTTTGCTTATAAAGACTTTTTGAGATCGCGTATTTCATCTGTCCTGCAATTATGAATTACTCTAACTGAAAAAAAATTTTAATTAATAGATATTTTGTTACAGTTCTTGTTGTTTCCCTCCATTTACACTTTCCCTTCAGTTACAACATTTTTCATTTGTCACTTAGAAAGTGTAATATAGGGGTTCTACTGTAGATGCATAATTTATGCAAAAAACATGCAACATTAAGAATGTTAACTACTGTGATTCAGATTTTATAGAAGGAGGGTATCATACCTACTCAAAATAAATTTATTCAAAGTTGCAACTTTATATACACAAATAATTTGATTTCTTTATGCTCAAACTGCAATTTTTTTTTACTGAACTCTATGTTTAACTTAATATTTGCTTGCACATTCTATCAGATGTATTGAGAGCTACTGTCTACCCTTCTTCTGCAGCCCTTTATAATGATACAGCCGAGTCAATAAAAATTATCAAACCTAGTTGCAGCTATATTAACGAATGCAGGAAAAATTTACATCTCTTTTCAAACAGCAACAAAAACTTTTTATTGCATCTTTTTACTCATCTTAACATTTAAAACATAAACAACATTTCTACACGCTACTATGAATCGAAACAAAAACTCCAAACAAGACCTTTCTTCTTGTTTACAGTAGTAAAGTCAATCAGGTGATGGGGATGGGAGGGGGGGGGGGGGACCAGATTGCACTGAGTGTATTCAATTTATGCAACATGTTAATTTAGTACTGTATTAGTGCTTGCTTTTATTACACATCTCCAAAACAATGATGCTACGTATGATTTCTTACCAAAAAATTTACATAATTAGGAAACAAATTTAACAAAACAGAGTGAAATACAACTTGAAGAGACAATATTTCGTGCATTAATAACAAAACTGGTGATTCATTCCAGAGAAGATTAATTTGTGATAAAAGAGATTTTACTAATCAGCAAAGGAATCTCTTAAAGAATCCATTAGTTTAGTTTTCCAGAAAAAAAAAAGAAAAAAAAACAATTAATTACTACTATTACAGTACAACCATAATTTTACAAGTACTTTATTTTGTAAGGCAGCGACATTATGAGGTCATTCTTGGGCATCACGAGGCCTCATAAAATGGGGCTCTACTGTATGTGATTTGTTTTTTCAGAAAAGCTTATATATTGAGCAGGGTTGGGTAATGATGTGCAGAATATTCAGTCAGTAGTCGAGAATCTACCCTTCAGGTATTTGGAATATTCTATAAGGTTCTTTTCTTGCCAATATCAAACTTCTGAAAGTATTAAAATTGATGTACTAGAACTGTCAGTTAACCTGAGAACTGTTAAAAACGGCCCTGTTTCCTCAATTGGTCATGAATACTTAATTCATTGTCCAGTTGATCTCTGTGCTTCTGTAACATCAGAATAGGCATCCCCAGCGAGAATAATTTTTAACATACTACAAGAAAATCTACCTAGTATCTCCAAAGGCATGTATTTCAATTTCAAGGTCTGTCATGCAGAATAAATACCGAATACTTATGTAACGGTTTATTTTCTTTTCCAAAATTCACAGACTAAAAACAAAATTAACCAATTAATTAAAATTTTAAATTGCTAACTATTTATCATAGCAGATAATACTTGCTTTGTTTGAAAAACATCACTGTACATCAAATTGGTAGTTCAGGTATCAAGTGTTAGAATGACCAAGCTGCTAGTTCAGCTAACTCTTAAGTAGCTACAGTAAACCCTCAATTTAACGACATCGCACGATGCCAGGAAATTATGTCGTTACATCGCCGATGTCATTAGTCTCGAGGTAA
Source organism: Medauroidea extradentata (assembly GCA_003012365.1). NCBI lineage: Eukaryota > Metazoa > Arthropoda > Insecta > Phasmatodea > Phasmatidae > Medauroidea > Medauroidea extradentata. The sequence continues at coordinate 13,206 of PNEQ01079773.1, read as the reverse complement.
GTCAATTTGACCCCCTCCCCCCCAATAAAAAAAAATTAAGTTAATTTTTTTTCTTTCTAGAATTTATGTACAACAATTACCAACTTAAAAAAATTGTTCGTTGAAATTATATTTTAGTACGATGAAAATGTGTCTTCTAAATAAAATGGTACCCCACAATCCTCCATCGTGACGTGCGTGGCAGAGTGGCGTGCTCGGTCTGGTTGTGTAGGATGGGGGAGGGGACTGGCCGGGCCGCTGGCCGTGGCTTGCCTCCGGGCAGCTCGCTGTGCGCGCGTGATTCATCCTTCTTGCCTCGCGCGAAGCACATTCAGACCACAACAGAACTCGTATTATTTACGTAAATGTATACAGCAAGATTTTTAAACCTTTCAGTACAGCCATCGAGTCTTTTTTTATTGCGCAAGAACTGTTACAGCCTGTCGCAATTATATGCATTTACGCGATACTAATAAAAGTGCCTATTAAAGAACAAGAACAAACATTTTAAAAAAAAGTTTGTATTCTTTAAAAACTCAAACGCCTATTATGAACGTGAATTTAGAGCCATTCAAAAGGGCAAAAATACGGATTTTTTAAGGTGCTGTCACGTATAAAATAACGACTGAATTACTCGTCACTAAAAGTTGTAGGCATATTGGAAAAATCACAAAACTATGCACAACGCACCAGTTTAATGCTCTGTACTGCGAATAGAGATGAAATGGCTCACCTCTGGCACGCTGGCTGCAGTCGCTCGTATTGCTCTACTGTCGAGTGAGCATTAAACAAAAACCTTATCAGCCCACATGCCGCACACGGCAACGGGACTGTTGTGTTTGCGTCATGGGCCGTTTTTACGCCGCAGCGCTTTCATAGCCACATGACGAGGAGTTATCAATAATACAGCGGAAGTTGTCAAGGTCAAGCCGGACTCAATTCTGCAGCTGGAGAAAAAAAGATGAGATAACGCTGAATTTTTTTCTTTTACGGACTGCTGTTCTTTTTTTTTTTTTTTTGCCGTGCTGTAATAAGTACGGAAAAAAAACTATGTCCTCTCTTCAAACCCCATCCCCCTGGGCTATCACAAGACACGGAAACATGGGAGAGAGTCGCTGAGTGGGAGAGGAAAAACAAACACGTGGCTCTGCTTTGTGGCGAGACAGGATGCTAGTTGCACGTGACTATCAGACAGTTGGCAGTTCATGCACGTGCACGCAAGCACAATCTGGCTTGTTCGTGGAGCAGGGGGAGGGGTGAATGTTTACTGGCTGGCGTGGACAGTTAGGAGGGATTGTATCTATGTTTAGCAGCGTGTTTCTTACAGCACAGATCTCACAAAGGAAATTGCAACACAAACAATTTTTCTTAAGTTTTCAATTTAAAAAAAGATTGTAAATTACCATTGCTATGCCACTTCGCGTATCGGACTACATAGCTGAGATAAGGACACGTGGAGGAGTGTGAGACGGAAGTTCTGGCAGGAAGGAGCGTGGAGAAGTGAGGGGGAGCATTAGAAGATAAGGCAGCGTTAGTCATAACGTCTCACATATGTCGGTGTTGCGCGGGCAGCTTACGCACCCGGTGCCTTCAACTATATTCTAGCTGAAGTTTCTAGCATTTTTAAACAGTTTTTTTTTTTTGTTTCACAGCTGCATATTACTAATTTATGATAACTGCATTATGTTATTGTTTAATGTACGCATAATTATTTTTAATTAACGTTTTATTGAGATTAATTTCACTTTCCTTAGTTTTGATAAATTTTTTAAATATCAGTTTTTATACGGTTCCTGGAAATTATGTCGTTAGATCGCTGATGCCGTTAGATCCGATGTCATTAGATCGGGGGTTTTTTTGTATAGCTGTCCACGCAAAAAGCAGTCTTAAGTTTGTCCCCGTCACTAACAGCGACTTCGCCTGGGTCTTATTTATACTTGCAGCAAAGTTGACGTTGGGGGTAATTAAAGACACTTAAATATAAGAGGGTATTTGAATGAAATACATAGTTTATGTGGGATGAAGACTGATTTCTTCCAAGCACAACAATTTGTAATGGTGCCCTCAATAACATTTGTTTTTCAAAACTTTCACTTTAAGTTCCTGCGTAATCCATTTATATAGCTTTTGAACTACTTCATCCAAATTGCAATAATTTCATCATGATAAATATCATCAGCTGATAGAAAACAAATTTTATGCCTTTTCACCCCTTTAGGAGTCGAATTTCGAAAAATTGCGACAATAGTGAGTTAAGTCGAAGCAAAATAGATCATTCATTAAAAAAACACATACTACCCCTGTACAGTACTAAGAAGTAGAATTTAAAAATATCTGAAAACTTTTTTGCGGCCGTTTACCTAATTAAACAGAAATCATGTCGCTATATGAAAGGTCAAATGGATCGATACATGTTGATTGTGGATTGAAAACACATTTTAACCATTTTATACTTCTATGGTGCCAAATTCAGGAAATATATTTAAATGGTATTTTGGAAATTTACATAAGCATCAATCTAAAGCAAAGAGCACTTTGATGTCTCAATTTGTTGAAAAGATATAGATGAATAATCAAAAACTAATTTAACATATTTTCACCTCCTTAGCTATCAAATTTTAAAACTTCTTTTAGTCCTGTCATAGTTACTTGCATACGTACCCAACTGAAGTAAATGATTGATAAAAAACATTTTTTACCCCTTCTTACTGTTTGGGGGTAGAATTTTGAAAAACCCATAAACTTTTTTTCATTATTTACAAGCACCACATTGAAGTGAAAACTCTTTATCTTGAAGGATTCAATATATATTGATAGTCAATCAGAAATTCAACGCTAAAAACATTAATCTATAACTAGGTTTCTTGAAGCCAATTTGTGAAAATTAAACAATAACAATCCTAAACAATAGTTTCAGCAAACATTTTAAACAAAATTGTTTCCAGTGTTGCGAACTTCTGAGGCACAATCTCCGATGCCGGAACCTCGTGCATTGAACTGCGGCGCAAGAAATCACGCGTAACGAATTAGTAATTCTGGATAAATATTTACTCATAAAGTTGGCAGATACCATTATCTAGGAATATCATAGAGTTATTTATCCACATTGGCTTCGAAAAAAGCATACAAATCAATTGCTTTTTTCAGTGTTTATTTATCTACCAAACACTCTTTTAAGGTATTTTCACCCCCTTAAATGTAGAATTTTGAAGACTCCTGAAATTGGTGAGTATGAGTTTTTATTTGTGTCTCATTGAAGTAAAAACCACGATGATAGGCCGCCGGGTTCGAGCTCTATCGATGTTTCTTTGAAAATACAACTCACCCCTTTCCAATCCCTTATAGATTAAGTTTCGAAAAATCCCTTCTTGGTGCTTGCCTATGACTTGAAGGAAAACCATAAAAAAATTTTACGTTTCTATAGGGAGACAAGGTACAAAAAGACAACCTTCTGCGCATGCGCGAGTTACCCGGCACCAGCAAGGGGCGGAAGGGGATGGGAGCCACGCAGGTCGTTTTCTATCTTGTCTCACTATAGGTCCAGCGGTTTGGCCCGCAGTTTGATGTGTCAGTCATTCAGTCAGTTAGATAAAAAAATACTGAAGTATAAGCAAAGTTAATTCTACTACAGGTTAGAAAGAGCTATGTTAAAAGTTTGTCACAGGGAAAATGTCTGCCGCTTGAGCGCTGGTATCGGTAATGGGAACAAACTGACCAATCGCAGAGCTTTCCTGAATTTTAAGTTACATGAAGATGATAATTTGAAAGCCAAAATTGGATTGTAGTACACTTTAAAATTAAATTAAGTCACTTCTGTAATTTCCAAGCCTATTTAAATTTAATGTTAATACAGTTTTGTATTTCAACTGGTCCTTTAGCGATAGCAACGAAACTAGCAGCAGAAATTTTCCCTGTGCCAAACTATCCCATAATCATGTTTGTATATCCAAACATGCAAATCATTATAAAAGTCACTCCCCAAAGACACGACAGTATTTAAAGCAGGTTATAACACTGTGAATATTCTACATGTAGAATATGTAGAAAATTCAATATTCTATGTTACATATTCTACAGTAGAAAATACACATACAGTAAAATCCCGTTGTTACGACTCACTTTATTACAACCATCCCGTTTTTACAATCCTTTTTTGAGAAACCGTGAAAATTTCGGGTTGAAAAAGTCAAAAATTTAAGGAAAATCTGCTGAAAAAAACTTTGTTTTACTTGGTACTTACCCATGTTGCATTTTCCTTGGCTAGTGCTAAAAATAGTTAACACCCCTCCTGACTGTCCAAGCCAGTCAATACCCATTCACTCTCCCCTCCCACCAAGAAGACAGACTGTGTGTGCGTGCGCGTGCATCAACTGCGCTGCCCTGCCTTGTCTACTGTAGGCCAGGGTGCTGAGAAGGCAAGGGAAGGTAGAGCGGCAGGGTGGTGGTTCCCTTATAGCTTTCTTCTTGTAGCCAATCCCTAGCCGCGTTCCTGAGCCTTGCCTTGTCCTCGACTCTGTACAGTAGTGTACGTTGCAGCTGCAGCCACGCCACCCCCAGCCATACTGTCTGATAGTCATGTGCAACTAGCATTCTGTCTGGCCACAAAGCAGAGCCTAGTGTTTGTTTCCTCCTCCCACTCTCTCCCAGACATTGTCTTTGTTTTCATGCCTGTAGTGGCCCAGGGGGGAGGGGATAGAAGAGAAGACACTCTTTGTTCCTTCCTCACATCAGAATTTTTTTTTGGGGGGGGGGAAGACTGGGAGAGAAAAAAGACAATCTGGTGTTATATTTTTTCTCTAGCTACACATCAAGTTGTGCGCTAGAGTAAAGTTCAGCTTGACCTTGACTACTTTCGCTGTATTATTGATCACTCAGCACATGTTGCATGGTTGTGCTGCGGCATAAAAACAACCTACGACGCAAACACAACTATAGCTGTCGCTGTGTGCTGATAAGGTTTTTTATTACGCTCATTCAACAGGGGAGTGATAAGAGCCACTTGGCCTCTATCCGCAGTGCCGTGGTTGTATGATTTTTACTATAGGTCTAGGACTCTAAGCTATGAGTAATTCAGTTACGTATTTTATACGTGACAGCACCTTGAAGAGTAAGTTTTTAGATCTTTTGAGGGGCTCCAAATTTGCATTCCTAATAGGCGTACTGTTTTATTTTTTTTTTTTCCAGAAATAAACGACTTTCTTTAAATGTTTGTTCTTCAACAAACACATTTACCGGTATCGCTTAAAATCTTGTAATGGCGACACAATGCAACAATTCTTGCGCAATAACCAAAGAACTTCGACTGAACGGCTGTACTGAAAGGGTTAAAATCATTGCAGTATACGTTCACATAAATAAACCAAGTTCTGTTGTGGTCCGAGTATCATGCCAAACGAGCAGAATAGATCACGCATGCACAGCAAGCTGAGAGCAAGAACGAGATTAGTCAAGGCCAGCCAGCAGCTCTCTCCTCCCCTCCTCTATCCTTCACATCCAGACCAAGCATGCGGCAGACGCATCGCCATGCCAAATGCATCACGGCACACTGGGTTTTCAACTAACAGAATCTATAAAATAAAATCTAAAATAAAAAGTTTACTTTTCAACAATAAATTATTCAATTTTTCCACAGTAAGTCAATGGAAGTAGACACGTCACACCGTGTTCATGACGTTTTTTTGTGACAAGGATAAACTAAATACTGCTTTTTAGAATTTTTTTTTCGGCGGCATCAGTGCATTGAAATTATTTGTATTTAATTTCAAAACTGTTTTTTTTTTTTACTCAAGCGATGACTGAATATAAACTTTGTGTGCAAAAAACTGCAAATTTTGAGATTTAGGGGGTAATGTGTGGGTCAAAATCGGCCCAAATATCTATTCCTCTATTACGACCTCCTGTTTTTACAAACGTTTTCCCGGAAATCGTGAGAGGTCGTAAGAACTGGATTCTACTTTTAACACTGGTTTTTAGTTACATGGAAAATTTTTATATTAAAAATAATAATAAAAAAAAGACTGCAAAACTACTAAAAAGAAAATTTTATGCAGTGCTCACTATCGTGAACGGCTTATAATTGCATCTCTGTTACATGGTGGTGCTCTGTTTCCTGATGAACGATGTCACAAACATTTTGATATTTGCAAAATATTAAGGATAAGAAATTGGACAGCTGTAATTTATTTACTAACTTTTGCTAGATACAATCATATATAAACATCTTTTATTGACACTATTTACATCGAAACACAGAAGTCAAGAAATATATACTGGTAAACTCTTTTAACAGCATGAAAATAGCCAATTACAATTTTTTTCTTTGGTTGAAAGTAATCAGTTACAAGAACCCATACACAAGTCCTATATTTGCACATTTCCACTGCATTCTTGCAGATGGTATTTGGAATTTTATCTAGCACTACATAACCACAATGACTCTCGTAAGTATTTGAAGAATGTACGTGACTGTAAAAAAGCTGTTCACCAACAACTTGTACAAAATGTTCCCTTGAAAAAATACGACTGCAAATAACTCAGTACAACTATTACAAAATTTGAAGTAAATTAACACAACCATGAACTAATCGCTTAAATTTGCAGTACACTAACACAACACTTTATTTTAACAAATTTCTTTTGATTTCTGAACCTTCATTTCTTGCATTGCTTGTACTATACAGGTTGTAAACAACAAAATGCTATTCCCTAAAACTACTGAACAACTGAAGGAATGAAAAAGAAGACATTTGTATCTCTGATTAGCACTCCATTCACCAACCGAATCATATAACTGCTCCCAATGAACAAAAACAAAACTATTTTGCAATTATTTGCATGCATTACAACAAGAACGAGAAGCTCTTAAGACGTTCAAGCACACGTATACTGCTCCAAGCAATAAACTATTAACTATAAACATCGAAGTCATTGAAGAAATATAAATTTACATGGGTTGAGTGATAGTATCAAACATTCCACAAGAAATACAGAAAGCAATTTTTTATTTTTTGAAATAGTTAGCACCCGATCATTAATCGAAAATATAAATAGGGTGGTTTTGCTGTTCTAATGCTACCTGCATTATTTGCACTCATCAAGCAACTTATAAAAACTGAAACAACCACAGCATTATTCCACATAATACACATATGAATGTAACACGAACCTTCACATTACTAAATAAAAACATTCGTACGTCACTCTATAAAATAACTGCAACATTTAATAGTGCAATAACAGACATTAAAAATTAAAATGTTAAATATGTACTCAAAGCACAACAGTAGCAAGATGTCTAGGAAACTGTGCATTTACCGAAGAGAATACACAGCAAGATACTTAGCAGGTAGCTTCTACAATATCACAGAAATTTAACAGCAAACTGCTGTGTAGCACAGAGCCAAAAACTTAAGCTATGACTAACGGCTCATCATCCGAGAATCCTCGAATCACCGGGGAGTCTTCCTCATCTGCACATAAAACAAACATGCAGGAAATTATTAAATTTCACTAAGTGTATTTGTACATGCTTTACTGTTTGAAAATGTGTACAAGAAATTTACAACATAATACTAGTTTTGAGAAAATTATGATCATAATCATAATTTAATGTAGGTCTTTGAACACTAAAAGGCAACATCACTGGAAATCCAAATGTGTAGAACTGTGAAATAGGAGGCATTTAAAGTTAGGAGAAACAAAGTGTACTTTGAAAATTGTATTACTAGCTAGAGAAATGGATAGATGGAGCAAGCAGTTCCCGTCACCTGTATCCTGTATCCCAGAAATCTGTGCCGTACTAGAACTAGTATATATACGCTATATTTTAACTACATGCAATATACATGTTAGATTCCCACAACCACGGATACAGTTAACAAGATTTGACTATTGGATTCTTGTGGCGTTTACTAAACATCACAAAGAATAATACTGTACCTTTAACAATAACATACGTAATAAAATCTAGAGAGGAAGACTAGCACAACATCCACAAAAGTAGAGTTGCCTCCACATGTAAAGAAATGAGGTAATAAATGCCCAAGTAGTAACCACAGACACAAAGTTTTAAAGAAGTAACTTCTGTGGGTACAAACAAATAAGCGACTTAAGAAAAAATGGACTAACTGAAAGGTTGAGAGGGGCAGGCAGGGAGTGGGACAGAGAAAGTAGCAGACAGGCAGAGGGAGGGAGAGATGGACTGGCGAATGGATGGCGAGCCAGAGGGTGTATGGAGAGAACTTAAGATGGATGGATGGATGGATAGGCAGTTGGGTGGAGAGACAGACAGGCAGAATGCAGAAGAGTGAGACAGATGAAGGGAGGGATGGAGGAGCTCCGATTCTGACAGATAGATGTACGAGCAAGTGAAAAGATGGACAAGCGAGCGGGTGGAGAGGGAAAGACGAACAAATAGATGAGTGAGTGGGTGGAGAAACGGATACACTGATAAATGAGTGGAGGAACAGATAAGGATGTGTGGGCAGATGAGCAAACTGACAAAGGGAGAAATGAGAAGATGGTGATATGTACGGGCTAAGTATGGTTTAGTTATGACGGGCCAAATGAATTAATTTAGCTTCTAGTAAAAAGCCCTATGGTAAACCATAAATTATAAGATTATCATCATGTACATGGCCTGTCATGTTTCTATATAAAAACAGTAACATTATCTGCATCCTACATCACTTACTTTTTGGTCTTACCTTTTTCAATATTGAAGAAAGAGTAGCAAAACTTAAATCATGGAATTACATTGACTTCCGTTTGGAAATTTGTCTAAATATTTCTTCTAGTTTGTATTCCATTACGTTAAAAAAATTTAATGGTTAAAAAAATGATTTTAGCTACAGAAATAACACATACCATTCACTTTAATAAAACACATGTTACATCCCATAAGCTGTTGCTTGTGTACAAACACTTAACTATCAGGTGAATTATACAGGTGACTATACAAGATGTCTACAGACCTCAAGAAATTCATTTTAGTGACTTTTTAGTGAGCTGTTAAATTTATGACCTCATTTACGAGTTTTGCTGGCCTCGCTGAAAGTCAATATAAAACTTTATTCAATAAAATATTAAATAAAACAAATACCCAACAACCACAAAACTGATATTCCAGAAAAAAAAACATAAAATGAATTAGATAGGATTAGTAAAAATTATACACTTACAGGTGAATGTAGAAATTTAAAAAACCTTTTATGAATAATGGTACACAGGGAAACCCAACACAAAAACATTTGTGTGTAAAAAAAATAACTTAATAAGGCAATATGATTACAGTGGATTCTGTATGTATTGACATCTGATGGACTGAAATTCTGTAACCATGGATCACATTCTAGAGTCCCACATCTTTATGTCACTGTATTTCAAGAGCACATCTAATGAAAGTCCTTATGTACATATTTAAAATTTTTGTCAGTCCCATGACAAACTATGGATAGAGAATCCACTGCAGCATACTGATTGATGCAAATGTTCATTATCTTCAGACTCTCTATAAGTTCCAATATTTATCACACAACAAATAAACTGAACACCTTAATCTGAATTGATTAGCCTTTTGGTAATTTTCTAGAATATAAAAAAAGCTGCATCAAAACACTAACATAATCTATGTAAGTACATACATAAGTATGTAAGTAAGTACGTACATAAGTATGTAAGTAAGTACATACATAAGTATGTAAGTAAGTACATACATAAGTATGTAAGTAAGTACATACATAAGTATGTAAGTAAGTACAGACATAAGTATGTAAGTAAGTACAGACATAAGTATGTCAGTCTGTAAGTACATACATAAGTATGTCAGTCTGTAAGTACATACATAAGTATGTAAGTAAGTACAGACATAAGTATGCCAGTAAGTACATACATACGTATATAAGTACATACATAAGTATGTAAGTAAGTACAGACGTAAGTATGTAAGTACAGACATAAGTATGTCAGTCTGTAAGTACATACATAAGTATGTTAGTCCGTAAGTACATACATAAGTATGTCAGTCTGTAAGTACATACATAAGTATGTAAGTAAGTACGTACGTACATACATATATAAGTTATTATTTAGTACATACGTACATACATATGTAAGTAAATACGTACGTACATACGTATGTAAGTACTTACGTATGTACATATGTATGTATGTACGTACAGTAAACTCCCGACTATCCGTGCACCGATTAACAGGTTTTTGGATTATCTGTGCAACTTTGAACACTGTAAAACCAAAAATTATTTGCGAAAAAACCTTTTTGGAACGTTAGAGTGTCAACTCCTGCGCACAAGAATGGGTTAACGAGATCGCGCAAGAGTTGATTAACAAAATTTCAACTTCATTTATTATCAATTTTACTGTGCACCACAGATATACTTTTATTTATTTTGGTTGAAAGGTTGTGAAATACGTTATTCGTAAGTAAAAACCATTTACTCATTATGGTATTTGAATTAATTTTTTATAAATTCAATTTTTTAAAATTTTTATACTAACATATATGCTACTTTTGGGTTATCCGTCTTTCCCGATTATCCATGTGTGGCGCAGCACCAATTAACACGGATAATTGGGAGTTGACTGTATATGTGCACAGTTGTCTGCGATTAACCAAGATACTCTACAGGAGAACACTTGTTCTACCGTTGCATCTGGTTTTGCAGATTGTACATCTTTGTACATCTTATCTTCCAGTGTTTGTATTTCTTTCTCCTCCTGCTATACAACTCTTTTCTTACACATTTTCAATTCTTTCAATTAATGAAAGTTTTCTTTTATTTCTCTTCTGCAGACTTTTTGTGTTTTTTCTTACAGCTTCCTGTCTTTTCACAAATGCATTTCTGATACCTGTAAACATACGTTTTTGTTGCATTTTATTCAGTGTTTCAATTGTTTAGCATAACCGTATTACAATACCCCATACATCTGTTTACGTTGCCATATTGGCCCACGACGTCCACAAAGCCAGTACAGCCAACAACACTAAACCCAATATCCCACACTCCTCCGTTTCATAAACATATGAAAGAGAGGTACACAACAACACCTTATCTGCATATAACATACAAACAGAATTTTAAACAGCATACTACTGTTCTGTTACAAATATATAATCATTTTTTCTCTCTGTCTGTAATGGGGTATCTACGACCCTCAACAGAACTAATGTATGATGAAGATGCTTCTACTGGAAACCCTTTCAAACTGCCAGTCCTCCTCACTGATATCACAAGAATCACCGCAGTTCTCTGTAACCTCTTTGATGAATTCTGCCACTACTTTTACTGTTGTTTTACTCTTTGTCTTCTCTATCTTGTGACTTAACTAGATCCCTCTGCTAGCTTGATCTCCCCAATGTTGTCATAAGGCACTTATGGAAACCACATTGGATCTACTCGATAGAGTAGACATCACTCTAAAATCGGTCAAGAACATCACGTGATAAAAATCAACCAGCCCCCCAAGATCTGTAAATATGTACGTGGGTGACCCAAGTCTGTCAACAATGCCTCTGTCCCACTTCTCTCCTCCATTACCCAAAGGTTCTAACAGCCACAGAATGGCCAAGAGCAAAATCTTCGGATCTGTATCGAGGTGAGGAACCAGAAGTTGACTGGTGGTTAACAACTGGGGCACTCTCCTGTCGCTACATGCGGAACTGTCCAGTTAACTCAGAACAAACTGAGCAAGTGCTATGTCCGTTGGCACAGCCGAGTGGAGAAAGGCCTTGATCTTCTGTTTTGAGGTCTTAACCACGTTCTTAGCCTACCCATTCGTTGATGGGTGACGTGACGTAGCAAACGTGTGCCGTAAGGCATTCTGGTGACAGAAATCATGGAATTCTTCAGACGAAAACTGGGTTCCATTGTCTGACACCTGCCGTTCTGAAAGGCCATGTACTACAAACCATCCACCTAACTTATTGATAACAGCAAACCAAAACCAGAACGTTCTTCCCCAAAAAGGGATCAGCAATATCCACATGCATCACATGAGGCTGTAGTAGTTTCCAGCATTTCATTCAGATTTGGCGACCAAACATATGAAGATACCAAGGCAAACACCAATGTGGCTAGAATTCTTGCAACAGTCTTCCCTATAATGATGATGGCATCACTACTTTTTCCATACATCAAGACTCCCTGTTCAAGTGTCAATTCCAGCAGTTTTGTGTAAAAAGGTTATAAGGTCTTCTCAATTTTCATAGGCCAACAATCATGAACGCACAACACTATCCTAATCAAAACTTGATCACGTTCGGTAGCAATTCTAATGGCTTGTGCAGTTACCAGCAAAAATTCTTTGACTCCTGTATGTAGATATGAATGCTGCTCTATAACGTAATGCGGTGTAGGGGCAATCTCGAAAGTGCACCAGCATTTGAGTTCTCTAAGCTTATCACATAGTACTGCACTTCATAGTCAAATCCTTGCAGGAAAACAGCCCAATTATGTAGTTCATTTGCAGCTAACTGACGAAAGCCACAATGCTTCCCAAATATGTGTGTTAGAGGTTGATGGTCAGTAACAAGGTAAAACTTCCGACCATAAAGGTACTGAAAAAATTTCTTCACACCATACATAATTGCCAGAGTCTCTCTATCTAACTGTGTATATTTCTTCTTAGCCTCCAACAATGTGCGAGAGGCAAAATGTGAATGACCTCATAGATCCACCTGGATATGTATTGCTGATCACAACCCCTAGGCCTTATGGGAGAATGTCACAAGCAAGCTTGATGGGTAAGTCATAACTGTTCAGGAACGTAGAAATAATCTAATTCTTGAGCTACATAAATGCTACATCACACTGCGAAGACCCATTCCAGAAACATCTTTTTTTAAAGACCATGTCATTGTGCAGTATTGTTGAGAGGTTGTACATAACAGTTCACCAACCCTAGCCATGAACACAACTGCTCGAGATCCTGTGGAACTGGTGCCTCCAAAACAGCTTTGACATTATCACTACAGGTATGCAGCCCTATTTTGTCAATAGTGTGACCTCAAAATATTGTGAAGTACCTAGTCACCTGCAATATTTAAAACTTTCAAAATATCCTTTTATTTTTCTCCCTGGTGCTTCACAGTGATATTTTTCTTATCCTGTAAAGTTATAATTTGTCTTAGTAAGGAGCGTAGCAAACCCGGCTGGTATGTTTGGCGTTGTTTAAGCCTCCGATGTGGTAGTGGCAATGAAGCTGCCTGCT
>PNEQ01079762.1:40631-66731 GCA_003012365.1 Medauroidea extradentata | reverse complement strand
AAGGCTTTATGAGAGCTATGATTATAATAATGCGAATGCTGTAACTCTACAGCCAATGGCCTCGAACATCGGCCACATCACCAGCCATGATTTTCCAATGCGTGGGGGCGTCATTTCAGGTTTTTCTTGGGGGAAGGGGGGCGATAGTGACCTTGTTGCATCTTTTTTATTAATTGAGCATGTATAAATTAGAAACTTTAATAATAAAACTTTGGTTTATGCGCTTACGTTAGTATTATGTAAATGACAAAATACACAAAAAAATTTTATACTTATCCTTATAAATCCAGGAGGGGGAATTTGCCCCCCCTTCCCTAAATGACGCCCCCGCCAACGCGGCATACTGTAGATAGTAACATGACAATCTGACCCACCGCCTGGCCGGCTTCTTGGTTTTATCTTATAAGGTATCAGGTATTGCCTTCACGCATCCTGATAAAGAATTTTTGACGCGATACCTGATACCTTAACAGCTGCCATACAAGACGTTACGTACGATTTCCTGCTGAACTGGTTGACACGCTTTTGCCAAGGAAAATGCTTTTTAGTCTGTTTAATTATTACTCTCTTCCGTTAAAATATTCCGAGATTTAAGGTCCCCCCCTCCCCTCTTGCCCTTTTAAAACGCTAAAATATTGGTAGCCGCAAATGTGATTAGTAGCTTGCCTTTCAAATTAGATCACGCATCGCCACTGAAAGACATATATCTCATGTAATATGAATAAAAAAATGCGACCCTAAGTTTGAAAGGAGATTGTATCAACAAAGTTGATAATAATTTCATAACCAAGTAATTACTGGTCTTACACACATGTGACATCACATTACTTTTAAAAATTATCGGTACACTACAGCGACTTCACTGCAGTTAGAGCTGATGCATGATATAGGATGGAATCAAAAAAGTAATTAGATGTGTTTATAATAATCGCCTGCCACTTACCTACTGCTACCCGAGAGCATACTTCACTGATATCGGTTGCTGAATTTTAAACAACCGACTAGTGTCCAGTGTCAACATTTTGTTATGTATTGCGTTGACATGAAGGCAAGGGCAAGGGTAAACTGCGGACGCTTTGAACATCTTTGTAAGTGTTCCTGTTAAAAATAGTGTTATATTCTTTGCGTCATCTTTGAAATATTAATGAAATATGTGAAGAATTTGTGCAATGGGAATATCACAGGTTGTTAGCCCGATGAGAGAGCCTTAGTCACTCTCCAGCTGAACTTATGAGAATGTCCTGCGCACGAAATAGTACTTTCGTTGGTTTCTAATTTTGTAAGTTGTACGATATAATGATGTCAGAGCCCTGTATAATTCGCGTTCTCTTTTCGACACAAGCTAGAAATGCAACTGCACGTTCGTGTCACTTTTGCAATTGGCCCTTGACTTATTTGACACCTTCGGAAGTTGCTGAGCCAATAAGAAAAATGTAACTAATCACTTGCCAATTTTACTGTGGAAGCGAGCAGCTAATGAGCAACTGCTGTCTGTTTGAGAAAACATACATTCTTGGAGGTTAGCCTACTGGTCAGTGAACCCGTGAATTCTTCCGGGCTCTGCCAATCACTTGTTTAGTGCTCGTAACAACACTTTGTTGTAGTAATAACTAAATTCAAATCTGCATTTACTAAGCAAGTGCCAATGAGGAAATTATAAGTGAAAAAGAAATAATTTTTAAGGTAATATCTGTAAACAGTGATTAATAGTTTACAACACTGTAATTAACATCAGTTCCTGCGAACAGTAGAAATGACTACTTATTCCTTACCACTTTAATAAGTGTGAATGTATTTTGCATATTTAACATGGAGTATAATTCGTGATCTGGTAGATATTCATTCTTTGGCGTGATAAAAAATAGTCACCAGTTGTAGTACATCAAAATCTGGTCATGCGACCACTTTGTCTACGATACAACACCGATTGAGAAAATGTATTTCTTATTTCACGTAAAAATCTTAACAGAGTTCTGTACAATTATTGGTAAAGTCATTGGAAGAAATGCACTGTCGTAGAGCGGCTCACCCCTTACGGCATACCCACCCCCACGTCCTAACCCCTGCTAGAAGCTTCAAAATCAAATCGCTGTCATGTCACAGGCCAGACATTGTGCAAAGTGGTCTGACGAGTTTCCTCCATTGCTCCCTTCAAGGACCAATCCCTCCCACCCCTCACTCTCACCATGTGACAGGCACACTGTATTTGAATTTTTTAGTTTACCTATTTTGGCAAATTGCTTATATGCACAAGGTGTATGTACATTTTCTGGTGCTATAGTTAGTCTGTTATTGAATACTAATTCTGGTTATTTTTGTTCAACTAGCAGTTTTGTTCCTGTGTTGCATCATTTGTTGTGTCCTTGTTTTTCTTCTTTTATCATTTTATAATTTTATTTTGCTGCTTGACTTTTGCATCACTGGAAATTTTACTTTTTATGTCTCTTTATGTATTTTTACCACTGTCATTGTTGTACATCAAAATACACAAACTGCATTTGCAAGGGTCCTAGAGATACAGCTGTGCGAAACCAACAGGAATCAGAACAGTACAGGTGATTGTGAAGGAACTGCTCATCACATGGAGGCTTTTACTGTCATCACACATGTTAAAAAAAATGCAACAGTCAGCTTTCCAAATTATTCGAGTTGGTCACATTTAGCCAGTCCCTATGAACCATATACAGAACAAAATCTGCAAATAACATAGTTTAAGATTTTCCTTCCGAATGATCCATACTACCGCCCTTTGATGTCATAAGAGGAATGGAGCACGACCGTCTGCAAGTACAAATATTTTTATCGTAGCAGTGTTTTCAGAAGGCGTTCGGATGTATACATATATTTTTTTTCATGGTTATTATGTTTATCAACTAAACCCTTTTATATTGTTAGAGAATAAATTACTTTCACATCAAACATCATGAAAAGGTGTAGTAGACTAACATTTAGGGCATGAAATGTGAAAGTATTGCTTCAGGAATGCTTGTAGTGGTGAAAATACTGTAAATTATCAAAAAATATTGATTTGCAACACATGTTCTTTTTTGCACATCTTGGGTGTGTAGAATTTAATAAATGAAACTTAAATAAAATGACGATAACTGAAATATGGAAAAGAACAAAAATGAGGGAGAAGTGTAAATTTTTATGCTGGTTAGGGTTGTGTGTGTTCACCAAGGGTTCCAGCCACTTCTTTTACTCCTGACATACTATTGATAATTGGCTTCTGGAAGATTTGCTGGAGCTGTGATCTCAGCAAGCATTTCTCAGTTAGCCTCTCCTAACATGGTTAAAACTGAGATCGGGATGCAGTATGCAATACAACTAATCTAGAGGGATAAAATTAAAAAACTCAGCCCTGAAATTCTCACTTCTTATTATTAGTTTTGCAGCGTTTTCTTTATGAACTCATAACTTTTAGCTCAATAAGGTACACAATTAATTTCTTTTGCTCTGAAATAAAAAAAAATTTCAGCTTACTTAGTGTCTTTCTTCACATGAAAAAATTACTGACAGTTCATGTGGTAGTCAGGCCAGTCAGAATTTGTATGCTAAAATCTGTTTGGATGCCATCTCCAACGGTCACTCATGTGATTGATTAATATAGTAATCATATTTTACTTTACCCTAAAGTGATGGGTACCAATCTCCATTAAGGTAGACCCCAGGATTAAGAAAGTGCTCAACACGATGCACGCACTGAGAATGTCAGCTGGTCAACAATTTCCAAAATGCCTGGAAATGTTGAATTTCTCAGCTGTTGCTTTTTGCCTCTTCAGCTGAATTTCCCTCTCAGTAGTCTGGTTAGAAGCTTAAGGGAATTAATTTTGACAATGGTACAGAATTTTTCAATATAAAATATTGTGATTTCTGTCAGGCAATCACGCTTGCCAAAAAGTGTGCCTTCCCTGATGAATCTTTTCTGTAACTTTTCATTATTACACATTCTTTTAAGAACAAAACAATATTTAAAAATTACACTTTTATTAAAATAAGGAATTTAATTTTTGCAAGTATCTCCTCGCACATGCAAGCACGCCTGTGCACATGCTCTCTCTCTCTCGCACACACACACACACAAAGTGGATTTGTAGCAAATACAGCCTAAGTAAGATAGAAATGTGAAATAAATGGCAAATTCAAGAGATTTACAACATGATTTCGGCTACATAGGTGAAATTTAGTTTTTTGTAGGCAAACTATTTTTTCCCTGTTTTTTTAAGTTATAAGAACCTCATAACTAACAGGCTATTAGATGTACGTGATATTCGTTTCAATTGCGCATTTTATCAAGAAAAATGCCTCAGAAAAGTCCACGGGGTGTACATGTAGCTTTAACACTGTGTAAACTGTGAGTGAAAGAAAAAATTGTCGAGGTCATTGCAGCCGGCGTGACTCGGAAGCCGTGTGGCAGACACTCATGTGGAGTCGGGCAGAGGTGAGGAAGCCCGCACAGGGTTGCCATATATACAGCAAGCACTCAACACGCACACCCTGCGCCCGCACGGTCCGTGCGAAGCTTTTCTGCAGATAATTCATTCTGGCAAACAACATGAAGACAATGAGCCTAACAGACACCCTTCTCTATCTGCAAAGAGGAAGTCTATGAGGAAGAAGATGCTTTGAGTTTGTGCTGCAAAAAGGTCGAAATATGACAGTTTATTGAAATTATGTGTGCTAAAAAATGTAGGCCTACTTATTGAACTGTCTCACAGAATGTAATCACACTATTCAGCAAAATGATTGATTATTCTTTTGAGCATGGCCATTCAAAACCTATCAATTGCATACCAAATGTTATACTTGATTTTTAATCAGGTTAAGACATTTACGTAGTAGGTAGAGTAAATGTTGGTGGCTTAACAGCTAATGTTTTAGAACTGATGAGAATGAATAATGTGACTTTAGAACAGTACCGGAATGTAACAAGAGAACAAATTGGAGATATTCGAGAAAATACGCATACCAGTGTCATCGCCCGGCATGGTTCCCACATGCGAAAAATCGGGGTTCACTCATTGGGAGTAGAACCTGGATTTGGATCGCCGTGGCGGAAAATGAATATATTTTGGCGGCTCGTAAGCAGTACTATTAAGAGCCAATGGTGGTTAATGATGTGAATATGGATCAGTGCCAGAATGTAAGCTCTCCGAGAAAACCTACCGACCAACTACATCATTCAGCACGATTCCCATTTATTACAGAAACTCATGAGTTATCTGGCCTGGAATTAAACCTGGACTAACTTGGTGGGAAGCGAGCAATATGACCGCTTCGTCGCCGCGGTCCCAAGATGAATCGTAAAATAATGAAGGAAATAAATACTTCTATTTTGCTCTTTACAGCTAGACGATCAGACGATCGAGACAGCGAGCAGAAACAGATTATTACTGTAAGCCGCGTTTTGCTGTCAGTGATAGTATAAACAAAGGGTAATCAATATGACTCTAAAAATAAAGAAAATGAGTCAACAAAAACACTATCCCTCCCCCTCCCCGAGCGATAATGTGTGTAGTAGCAAGCACTGTCTAGAGGGCTGGTTATCTGTGGGCTTATGGTACTAACTGAATATTGGACAGAATCAGCTGATTTCACATTAATTCTACTAATAAACGTAAAGAGCTACAGTACACAACACCAAATCTATGCTCAGTTTCATGATAATAAAGGTAAACTTTACAGAGAAAAACTGGACTTCGTTTATATTTTGTATTTTTCTATTTTCTTAAAATAATTATAACGGTAAAATACAGTGAGACTTGACTACCCACTGAACATTAAAAATTAAATAACATTCCATAGAGTATTAAACAATTATACGAAAACACCAACGTGGTCTCTGTATAGTAATCAGTCAATGTATCAATTCCATAATTTTCACGTGATTAAAAGAAACATTAAAATTATACCGTCCAGTTAGATATGAGACACATGAACGGTTCAATACTCTATCCATTCTAAGGTTGCAGCTAATTCATCCAAGTGAATGTCAATATTATTTCGCACAGCGTAAATTTCTTTTGAAATATTGAAAAATGCAAGGTAACTATGCTACGTCACAATCACAATGTAAGGAATCAAGATATAATTAAATTGCTTTGATTTATTTCGTTAGAATTGTTTATTTCTGCTGCAACCTTAGAATGGACAGAGTATAGAGTCGACGAAATGTGAGACAAGTTTATTATGGAGTATCACCTGGAACGAAGGGCGGGAGAAACAGAATATAACCATGAAAGCTCGTCAATTGAATACATCGTCCAAGCATAATTCCAACATGTGAAAATATGACAGATTTATCCAGGTATCTAACCAGAATGATACTGAAAAGATATTAACACTCTAGCCCCAGGACTACTACGGATCCATCAATTTTTAAAGCGTGTCCTGTCGATAATATAGTAATGGTAATAAATTAAACGAGTAATGGAGCATCTTCTGTTTCCGATTTGTTTAACTGCATGGTCTTTATTAGTAACTCAGAGGTACTTTAGCTTTTGTTTCCAAAAAAGTTGCCAAACAGCACTGCTGTTGAGAATCTTATACACATTTTGTAAACGTTCATAAGCTAACATATAAGTTTTTAATGTGGCCCCAACTTAGTTTTTGCAGTTATTGACATCGGCAGACAATGATAACTTAATCATTTATATTGAAAAAATATGGTCATATTTGGACTTGGTATAAATTGTGACATGTCCATTTATACAGGTCAACTTTTCTCGGGGATCTCTCGTTCCCCCAGCCTTTCCATATCGACGCTGACCAAAATTGCTCACTCACTCACTCACTCAATAAGATCAAAAAGGAAAAAAAAAAAAAATTACACCAAATGTCTATACAAATAACACAAGTAACTGTAAATGAACTTTTTCTTCTTGTTGTTCTTACACCTGTTGAGGATATACAGGTAGTAAGTATCTAAATTTATCCAACAAACTCTGGCAGGTAGAAGAAATTTGTTGAAAATTTAGAGAACACTTTGTGGCTAAATTTAATAATACGGAAGAAATAGCTTTTGAAAAAATAATTTGAAACTTGTATTTTTCCAATTTTCCATAAATGATTGCATTTGTGTAGTATAAAACGGTTTTTTTTTTCCAGGAAATGTTTATGGAAGTACGCAAAAGAAATACTATACTATCAATTAAAAATTATGTTAATGAACAATTATTATATTGTATTTAATTCCATTTTGTTGTTAGCTGTGTGGTATTTGATAGTTAAGTTTTGTTACGTAGAAAAGACCTTTCCAAGAAGGAGGTGAATGTTGTGAGCATAAATATCAGTCCTAAATGTAATAAAAGAATAATTCAAAACCTATATACATTTCGTATTCATAAAGAGTCAATCTTTTTTCCGCTCATTAGTTGTTTTATTATTATTATTATTTACATGTCAAAGTCACCTCTCCAATTAGCAAAATTATATTTTCACAAAAGTAATTTTTATTTTAATGTCATATTTGTCACATATTTATTTGCAGTTTTCTTGTATGGCTAATTTGTTTCGTAAACAAATTTCGAGCTGTTGTCTAATATTGCCTCTATTGTTTAAAGTGCTTGTGTTTCCTCCTGCTTCATTTCCACTAGTGTAACTACTATTGAAAGAGTGACCAACCATGCACTGAAAAATTGTAAATGCTGTAAATACTGTAAACATATTTAAAAATGAAGTCTTTTTATGGAATGATGTGCAATGTCTTCACTGACATTGTTTCAGGTGCCGGAGATTAAATAGAACATTTTATGAGCAGTTATATTTATAATTATTATGCGAAATCTGAATAAAACATTTATTTAAAACCCACAAGAAACAGTTCTCCCCTAGATCTTTTGCCAGTAAAATTGTGACTCAATGGTAACAGTACAGTATGTAGCACTGACAATGAAATCGTTACTACAGTCATACTCATTCTTAAACGTAGGATATAATAAATGTATTGAGATGGTTACACTGGAATTAAACTACTTTTTTTCCTAAACAAATGACGATGCAAAGTTGAATTCGGGAGGACCCGGGTTCGATACCTGGCTCCGGCCATCCTGATTTCAGTTTTCCATTGTTTCCCGAGATCGCTGCAGGGTAATGTTCTGGGATGATTTCTGTACAGATGACATCGCCAATTTCTTTCCCAGCTCCTGCCATTGTACAAAGTTGTCTCATCGTCTCTAACGACCTCGCTGTCGACAAGACGTAAAGCCCAAAGTTAACATTTCAAAACTAAACTTACGACTTGCTTGATGACAGTCTGGCATGTGGAATTAATGTTTCTTGTGAAAATATACAAAAATCATAACTGCAGGTATAAGTGGATTGAGAATATAGGACAGCACTTCTAAGGTACTAAGAGCCAATGACTGTAATATCGATAACTATGGAGTAGAAGCTTAATTGCAGACACGTAACCTGAAAATAAAGGGGATTATCGGGATAAATTACCTTTACCTATTTAATAAAACATATATATTACAAAACTGTTGTATCCGTATAATAATAATTACTGCTAATAATGGAAAACTAGATATTTTTTATTTCCAGTCTCTTAGTAGCAATTTAAAAATCAACCATAACAGTGCCTGCTACTATATATTAGAAATAATCGCCCTCCTACACGCGAAACAAAATCATGAATTTGCTCTTTCCCAGAACAGGGTGAATATGAGACAGCCAAGAAAGGTTGACAACCAATCGCATCTCCAGGCACGATTGTCACACAGGTAAATCCGAAGGTAGCCTATTACCTCCTGAGTTCGATCCTACGTTTCCGCCGCCTTCTTCCTGTACTTTTATGGCAGCAAAACTGGATGTTTACAATATCACCAATCACTCACCACTTGTGTACTAGTTTTGTGGAGGGAAAAATATTCTCGACTGTTAAATTTAGTTATTATTTATTGCAGGGATATGCTACGTTTTGTGAAAACAAAAACAAATATAAACGTTTACGTTGTAGACGATTTAAAATTACCACTGGCACAACTAGAGTGCCTCTGCAGTTTTAAAATAAAACCTTACTGTACGTGCTGTGATGATATTCGAAAATTAGTTAACTACACTGAGATGTATTAAGTTTGTATTCAACTACGTTGAATATTTCATTGGCCGACCTCCACTTAGCCGTTGGTTACGCGCGGGCTTATAGTGCAAAGCATTCTGGGTTCGGGTCGTGGTAAGACAGAGATGAGAAATTAAGATGTTTGCCAATCTTAGTTACAAAACTGAAGTGGATACCCGTCTCTTATGACCGTGCTGCTGTCGACTATATGTTTATCCTCAAGTAGCGCTTACGGAAATGTAGTACATATAATCTACTCGATAGAATTTTCTACCAGTAAAAATATTACTAATTTTTGACAAAAAGTATTATATATATTGCTAAGGTGGGAAGGGGGGGAAGAACCCTCACCCCCTTCCGGGCAGGCCGCCGGTGACAGATTGTACTTGCACCAAGCTTTCGAAAAATTTACAATAATTTCACACCTCTATAGAGTAGATCTAGACACCTAAAGCCGCGTTGAGGTGTAATCTAAGGTAACACAGTCAACACCTACCACAAACACTACTCATGAAACTGGATCACCAGAGCCATATCAATATCACCACAGGCTGCTGGGCCGCTCGCCTCTTGTCGCGACAACATTGCTATTATCTGTACAATGCTGACCAAGATGTTCTACACAGCGGTACGCCACAGCAGTAGGAGCGTTACCGCCGCGCTACCTACAGCAATAGCAGTGGTGCTACTGAGTCTGGGACGTCCTTAAGGCCATGAGTCATCATTACTATTGCTTTTATGATTATTTTTTACTGCAAAACGTAGGATATTACAGTAGCTGTTCCACAGTTATGTTATGTAGTCAGATTTTTTTTGCCAAAAAAAGTTACATGGATTTGATTCGTTAATAATAATTTTCTTGATTACATAATTAACTAAAACCATTATGTAATTTGTTTTGAAAATTTTGTTAAACTAGTAACAGTTCTTAGCACAACTCTGCAACAGTTTTTCAAGATCTGCTTTCGTTTAGGGCTTAAAAATTAATTATCATACAAGCAGTATGGGATTAGGATTGGCCATGGTGTGGTCACACCACTTCTGCAGCATTGTGATAAGTAGCCGCCTTACAGATTTTTTACTATAGTATCCTGCTCTGAGGGTGCTGCAACCTATGGTAATGCGCTTTATCATCTTTATTCTTTGACTCTCAAGATACAACACAGAATATTGACTCACTAAGAAAAAAATGTAACCAATTTTATTTTTAAAGTTTTTATTGTCTATTTTCACTATTCTGTTAAAGTTTATTTGTAAGGGGCCCAGTTTCTATAAAACTGTTTCTGAAATAATGCAAATTTTATGTGCAAATTTAATAACCAGAAAAATTTTCCATCAAATAGTATATAAAATTATTGGCACTTGAACCTATGTTTTATTTCTTTTCTTTAATACAAATATCATCTGAGTTGATTTAATTAAATAATAAGTAATCGTTCTCTGACGTTACTGTTTACCAGCATGCAATAAATTTATCAGGCAGCAGATTTTGTCTATAATGATGTGGTTACATCCTTGGTTGCCCGTGTAACAAAATTTTTAGCTAAACTTTAATTGAAAATTACTTTTCATTTGATTCATCGACTTATAGCAGCACACCATGGTTGAATACACTCTTGATTTCCACTGATCAAATTCTCAAAGCATTTTAAGACCCTTACTATTCTTTATAATTACAAACAGAACACTTTGTTGGCTTTGTAACATTTAGCCGCTTACAAGAAGTCTGCACCATTATACATATACCACTCCTAAAACATAGGGACACTCCTTTGGAACGACGAGAGTGCCCAAAACACTGGGTACACCCCTTTGGAACAACGACAAAGGTTCCCCAAACACTGCTGGGTACACCCCTTTGGAACAATGACGAGGGTGCCCAAAAAAATTGCACCATGAACACTGCCATCACAATTTCTTCCTTACTTCAACATTTTCTACCAATTCTTTTTCTTTTTACAGCACTTCACTTTACATCAATCTCTAGCCATAGACGGCCACGAGATGGTAAATAACTAAAATACAAACAGACCAAGCAAAAAAAAACCCTTAGGTGTCCTGGCCTGTTGCTACAAGTCGAGCAGTTATAGATATAAATTGAAAAGTTGCAGCAAATTCAGCTATAAAGCTACTCACTCCATATAATTCAGTACTATTAATTCATCTTAAATTACCTTACTAGCAATCAAACATATATTCTCATTTTCACAATACTCAAAAACAAATTTACAACGAAGCAAGTCACAACTATGATCATGTGTACTTCAACTGCACTGACTTCAAATTATAATTATGATGTCTTAACTCACAATTAGTTAGCATTACCTTTATTATGGCATTATATTACCTCTAAACAGCACTTCAGAGCAAATGTAAACAAAATGCTTATAAACTGACTTTGTGTATAAAGTACAAGTTTATTATTTCCGTGGTGGTGTTTTCAAGGTTCTAAACAATGCAGTGAAGAAACAATAAAGTGAAGATAATCTTTTAAAATAAAACACAATTCCTTCCATTTTTGTTTTCACAATAACTTCAACACTTCTTACAGAGATCACTTGTATATGTATTTACCTCTCTCTGATTAAATACCACTTTTAATTTTTTTCTGAAACTACACTCAACCAAAGAATTATAAAACAAAAAATAAAATAAGCAATAGTAGCCTATATCGAGGCTAACAAAAATATACAAAATTTCTTTACTTATTTTACTGACAACACAGTTACTTGAAATTCTTATAACTATCTCTTCAGGTAATACGCCTTACATTTGACAAAGTAAGCAATACGTTAATGTCTC
Source organism: Medauroidea extradentata (assembly GCA_003012365.1). NCBI lineage: Eukaryota > Metazoa > Arthropoda > Insecta > Phasmatodea > Phasmatidae > Medauroidea > Medauroidea extradentata. Next base: position 54,868 of record PNEQ01079762.1, on the reverse strand, counting down.
CTTAAATGCAGCTGAGCATTACAACAAATCCAATTTTTTACTTAACATCTCAGTTTAACAATATTCAAAACCATACCAATATAACATTGTCATACTGTCCTACAGTCAAATTTAGCATTGCTTCATTAAAAATTACATTACACCGTCAATCCCATGTCTGCTTATTCATCAACCCTGACACGAACACCCATTACCATTTTGTTACAAATAGCTTTACCATCAGCACAGTTGTTACTTTTACTCAAACTATTTTTATCCACAATCACAAATTTACCTTGTGAAAGAAAATAAAATATCATTTAACTATAGCAGCACATCCTAGTTAAAAATACTCAGCTCCCATAATTCATACAAAATTGTGAAATTCCAGAAATTGCCATAGTTAATTCTAGAACGAAAATTCCAAAACAAAGCACATAATTATCTATTACCCATTTAATTTTAATACAGGGAGACTGCAGGGGACGAATGGTCAGACCATACGCCTCCCAACAAGGCGATCCGGGTTCGATTCCCGGCAGGGTCGGTCCCCGGATTTTTGCATGTGGGAATCGTGCCGGACGATGCTGTTCGTCAGCAGGTTTTCTTTGGGATCTCCCGTTTTCCCACCCTTTCATTCCTGTGCTTCTTCATACTCACCTCATGTCACCCCTCACCAGAGCTGAAGACCTCAATGTTAAGTGCTGACCAAAAATCTCTCACTCACTCACAGGGAGGCTGCACCATATTCCCTTACTACGCGCACACCCCATCATCCACTCTCTCAACACCATATACCATAATCTTCCCCAAATTACTGCATTATCATAAGGCGTACTTATTTGCACCATGATGAGGAACCTTTTTAAACATCATAATATAAAGATATGCCTATTTGTGCCACGACGAGGCAAACAGCCAAAAACCACAAAATATTTCATCTTCCTCAAATCTCCATAGCTCAACAATACACACAGGGCCAGCTTTATTTGCTCCACAACGAAGGCTCTTGATCTCACAATATTCAGTGTAACCTCAAATTGTCGACGTAATTTTTAATTAAACACATAACCAGGGTTGCTACAGGTCTAGAAAACCTGGAAAAGTTAGGGAAATTGTTTCTGGTGACTTCGCAATTCATCTTAAAAATAGTTCCAGATACATATAATTTATTACAATTCTCTGGATTGTGGTAACTGAGTGTGTCGAACACAAGTAACTGTTTGTAGTATATTTATAAAAAGTTTTTTTAAATTGGTCATGCAAATTTAATTTATTTTGTCTGGAAAACCGGGAAAAGTCAGGGAAATTTGATCTAGAAATTCTGTAGCAACCCTGAAACCCATACCTACATTCATACACCTTCTCCCTAACACAACCACTTCCTCCTTCCATTACTCCCTTACATCGCTCCCCTTTACGTCTTACTTGACCAAAATTATGACTGCATCATCCAGTGTCAACTGCAAACACAATCAATTCCCTTGAAATATTAAAAATTCCATAATTGTCCATACCTTCCATACATCCCTTAAAATTTTACAAAACACTCTGAAATTAACCCACAAAAATCTGTTTTAATTGATGCTATAACTCAAGTAAGTTAATCATTTTCAATTTTAAATTCTCAGATAATTAATTTTATTTTCTTCCTTGCCATTGCAAATTCTGCTCATTAATATTACACCTTAATTTATATATTTGTTTATGTTAATTTAGAGCATTTCTCAAAGCTCTGTGCAAAAATTTACAATTAATCCAAGGGTTGATCATGTATCAATAATCTTAACTTTTTTTCCAATTATATACTATTATCCAACCTTTAATTAATTACTGTTACTCTAATGTTACTTTACCTTGCTCACAAGGTGGAGGAGCACCATATCAACAACACTCAAACTCAATTAACTCATTTATCATCAGTGTACTGAAGGCACTTAATATATTCATTAATTGTTTTAAAAATCATAGTGGTGCCATGCTCAGCCAAGAATTATCTTACAAATTAAATGTCTCATTTATTATCATAATTATACACAGAAAAATGTTCTTCTCCCTATGAGCTATTCCAGTGTCCTCTACTCTGTCAAGTTGGTCCCTCACACAACTTCATCCTCTTGCTCCTCAGAGCACAACACAGGAACAGCCACACTATTCTTGATTTTCACCTTACCCCGTGTCCACTCCTACACCCCCTATATCTTGACAATCTCTGCACCTTCAGCCCTACATACTGCTTGCCATCTGTTTCACCCCACAATCCACCTTGGCCTGTAAACAACACTTTGTAAACAACACTTTATTAAGGTGCCATACCTGCATCCTCCACTGTTCTACATCTCTTATCATTCCCCACATTTACTGAGAAATTCCAGTACAGTGCTTTAAAAGTGATACGATGTTAACTTGTGCTACCCAAGCAGACTAACGATAACTATACAATTTTTATGTTATTTACAGAGGTGACGAAGGTGTGTAAAAATATTATTTGTCTAGTATTTAATCACAATATTTCTCTTTACATAGATTTGTAAATTGATTGAATTGTTGAAAGTACTCTTTTGTTGCATCTGAAGGTTCAGTCCATGTGAACATTACCAAAATGCATATGAATAGAATTGTGGGAATAAATTTATAAAACATGAGGGGCCAACACAACATTATATTTATTATTGCTTATACAGTCTTAAATCAAACACGTTCCTTGGAAAAAATGTACATGCAATAAAATGTAACAGTTAAATAGGATATATTATCCTCCAGGATTTTTCACTTAGTCCAAACACATTACAACTGTTAGCTAAAATTTATTTATGTCTGTTAGCTAAATTTATCTACGTCACATTTTATGAAACATACTGTACGTGTAAATAATATTGGGTAAAGGACACAAGTGCTGGGATAAATATTTCAATTTTTAATTATAACCTAATTACCTTTAATGTATTCATTCGTGTTTCGCAACTATATTTCCTGTTTGTAGGCGCAACGATTTTGTTCTTGTTATTTTCAATGTTTTTGCTGCTGATAAAATTAATGCTGTATTTTGCCATTCATTCCTGGTTTTTTAATACAATGCATGACGAAAATTGTTGCTGTTTCGAGAGACCTCAATTAAGTCAAATTCGCGACACATCACAACTTCATCGGAGTCGCAATAATATTTGTACTTATTCCTTGCTGTCGCATAAAAAATGTTCAGTCTATATTTATAAATATAATGTTAAACAACATAAAAAATTACCAAGTACCATGTGAAAACAGGCTAAACAAACACATTCACTAAACATAAACACACACCCGCCATTTTCTCATCTACTTCAATATACTCAAATCTCGCTTTTGCTGTCGAAAAGCGATTTTCGAATATAAGGCGTTATTTACTACGGAAAGTGTAAAAATTTCGCATTTATTTTGTAGCTTCGCACAGGACGCGACTTCGCTATTTTAAACAAAAATTGAAATTTTGTGACTTCACACGTTGCGAAAAACACTTGCCTCAAGAAATAACTAAAATTGCAGCTGCCAAAGTACCTTCCAATTTCTTGATGACTGACAACAAAACAATTGGTGGCCAAGAAATTCCCGCAGAAAAGAAAAATTTCAAGTACATTTCCCACACATTCCAGAGCCCGAAAAAATCACGTACTATTACCATACTTCCCGCAGTTTCCAGATCGCTGGACGCCCTGTGGACGGAACCATCTCTTGTTCCGGGCGGCACAATAACGCAAAAAAAGTTACTTAGAAAAATTGTTCAAAATTAAATTAACTTTAAAATGAGTTTAAACGCAGTATTTTGACGTGCACTGGCTACGTGCCATACTTCGTGTCTTATCATATAGTAATTTAAATTTGTTTCTTAATTAATATTGTGTTGTTGTTTATAACAATTTAAGTAGGCCAACGTAACTAAGTTTAAGGATGTATACGGCGGGATCCAACATATTAATTTGGGATGCTAGTACAGAAATTAACAGTAGAATTTGATTCAAAATTTAAAGTTTAACAGAGCAAGATAAGAGTAGTAAATTTTACGTGTCAATTTTATCTGATTTATATCGTGTTTCGACTCATTTTAAAGCTAATTTAATTTCAAGCAACTTTTATAAGTAACTTTTTCTTGTATTTTGCCTCATTTAGATTTTTAAAATGTCAAGTATTCTCTTAGCTAGCTTCTTCTTGAATGGGATTTATCTGGCAGGCAGGTCAGAGTTCAGACGCTTGGGGACACGTATGGTTGGCGTGCTGGAATGTGGTGAGAGCAGCATGTCTTTAGGCCTTCAACGTGGGTGGTAGTGTCGTGTGCAACAGAACTCTAAAAAGGTGGTGATCCACGACAAATTGATGACGCAGCACATCCCCAATTAATAAACTAAGGAACATTGAGCCGGTATAGTGGAATAAAACACTCTGCAAATTTGTCAGTAACTATGTTACATACGTTTTTTTCTGGTATAAATGTGAATTGACCAGCTTTTCAAACAACTTGGGTCCCGTTGTATCACTCTGACGCTCGGCCGAGTAAGTCTGAGTGTTAATTGTGGTACGTCAGAGCTTGGGCGCGGTCACCGGGAGATGGCCGGCTGAGTGTTTTGTTAGTTGGGACATCATGGCGGAAGAGGAAGGGCGTGTACAGTGCTGGAGAGGAGATGTCAAATGCAGAGGGCGGATTCGCCTGTAAAGTGGGCAGTATTGCCAGCGATGATTTCTCTTCACTTTGTGTTGTTTACTGAGTTAGTATATCCAAGTATATAGGTGCACTAAATGGGTGCACAAATGGTTATTGCGGTTTTTACGATATCGTTGGGAAAACTAGTTACATTAGAGTCTCGTTACAGCGAAATGTCACGGTTCTGGTTTCGAACTTCACTATAGCCGAATTTGGCCAATTCTGTCCCCTAAACCCAAAAATTGCATTAAAACTGTCTTTAGTATTATTTAATTACACAGTGGTACGTTACTTTAAGTAAATATAGGTTTATTTTGACAGGTAAGTATGCGCTGGTTACAATGGTACCCAACAAGTATGGGTGCAACTACGTATTCACTGAGTCAAAATGGGCCATAAACACTGCAGCATCATGTAAGTATGGCTATAAATCGCTGGACTGCCGGGCAAGAGTGCATGCGCCGGCAGTCAACATGATTACACCGCCGGCTGCTGCGGACCAATGTAATAAGTTTGACGAGTGTAGCAGTTTATTTATTTATTTTAGCATGCATGCTCTGATGATAATTCTGTGTGCCCTTTCACACTGTGGCACGCGTCAAATAATTTGCGCGCTTGCCCGAGACATATAAACGTCAGCTTGGACAGGTGGATGTAATTGTTCACTTGTCAGTTGGGCAGGTAATGCTAGTGTTATTTGCCAGCAAAAATAAGTGACGCCAACATTGATAGTTGCTTTATTTTCGCGCACTAGTAGTGAACTGTGTTTAGCGGCAGCACAAAGTTAAGTTCGAAGACAATTAGTAGTTTCATAAGTGTGTGCACGTGTATGCATTGACTTTTAAGGTCACAAGTTTGTGATTTTATTCTGGCAGTGTGTCGACAGAAAACATGTCTGACCTACGTGAGTGTTAACAAATCTACTTTTTATTTTTCTTTCTTCCCCTTCAGCTGTTAAAACAGACTCGTTCCAAAACAAAAAAAAAGTGACTTACTCTTGTTCCCACGCTATTCCTCACAATGAGTACGATACTTTAACAATGCAATGGTTAGCCAGCAAGGATTTATTGCTTCTCGGTCAAGTTTATGGAATGTTTAGTGTGTTAAATTTATAATTAGTGAACAGTAAATGTTGAAATTGTCATTAAACTAAAAGATAAAAACACGTACGGCTGACTGTGAGCATGAAAGTGAATCAGAACAGCAAAAGCGCTGACACAGGATGCGCTCTCTCATCTGCTGTCCTTGCTGCTTATCTCAAAAAGCTGAAGGTGTATGGAGTAAAATATGATCTGTAACAAGCTAAGCAGAGATAAGCATGAGTAATTGTGTGGGTGGGTGTGTGAGGAAAAGAGACAGCGCTAGTGTATCTCCCAGAGGCATTTCTTCTGTATGCATGGCGTGTGTGACAGGTGTAGTACATCCGGCGGCAATTATTCTTAGTGAAGAAACAGCTTATGTCGTTATTCAGTCAGAATATGCAGTTCTTGTTCCAAATAGCTGTGTTGTCATCTGAGCAGAGTGGAAGCTTTTGGGGAGCACCTCTGGCTACGTTGCCGAGGATCTACGCGCTCTCCCGGAAAATTTGTCATTTTCTAGGAAACTTTCCCATTTTACTGCAGTTCCTTTGCATTTGTGAAAATTCCAGGCCTCTAATTATAGTAGACTTCTAAATGAACATACAGTATTTTAAATAAACTTTCCTGCTTGCGATGTTAATTTTTTCCATTTTATTCCTTAAATATTATTTTAAAAAATTTTTTTTTTGGCGGGCATTGAGAATACTGTTGTAGTTACGTTGTTGTAGTAGCCGATGTCGTAGTTGTGCAGCTCGACTACGTTTATCAAAATCCAAAATCGTAATCCAAAGTCATAATCCAAAATCGTAATCAATAATCAAAATCAGAAACGCAAGCTGCATGTGAAACTAAACCCGATTGAAATCACAATGATTAACTACAGAAACGTAGCCAACGGTCACCTGGGTTTAAAAGGGATGGGGGAAATAAAGGGCGTAATTCTATTTTTAGAACAACGCGCACTTGAGTTTGGGGAGGGAAGCGAGGTTTCCAGGCAGAAGCATGACTCATGGTGCAAGTGCGGGCTGGCTCGGACAGGAGGGCGGGGGTTGCATCCGGTTAACATATACCTACTCACTTCAAAAAGTCACGTACATCGCCACAAGCCTGCTTCACATTGTCACAAATCTCGCTGCAAGCCTGCTTCACACGACTCACCAACCATACATGTTTCTACTCATTAAATTCACATTTTTCATGGAATTTGAGCCCGCGTCTAGCAGGCACAGTAGTAACAGGCTGCTAATCTTGGCGTTGCTAAGCATCGACCAGGCCCAGTGCCACTCACCAGTACCCTTCCCATTAGAACACACATTAAACCAACGACAATGACACAGGGTTCTCTAAGCTACCTATTATGTAAGACAGATCTTGGCAAAACAATTTATATAACGTACGTTATCATACAAAGCTTAACAATTTCACACACGTTTTCTCCACTGAGAAGTTGATACAGAATTACGATACAAGATTAAGAGAGAAATACTAAGCTGCTGTGGCAGACACACGCGCGCCACTTTATTCCATTAAAAAATAGGGACAAATCCCTAGTTGTACAGGGCTCGCGGCCACGACAGCACACCCTCGACGTGTCATCAACGCAAACAAACAATTAACCAAACCTAACTGAAAAAACACGAAAAAACATGAACACTAAACTCAAACAAAAGGAACTTACCGATGACACGGCTAGGTGTGGCACCGCAGTCGCAAGCTAAACACAACTGCCCACGGTCGGGCCCGGGAGAAGACTGACTGTCTCGCAGATGGGAACATCTGAGCTGGGCACGGGAGGGAGAAGTGGGGGGAGAGCGAACACGAGCGCATCCGACGGCGGCCGAGCACGGCCGAAGTCTGGGCGGGGAATTCAAACCATGAAGCGCACAGGGCACAAGCACCAAGTTCCTCGAAAGCAACCTCACTGCCAGTCCAAGATATGTAAATTTAACAAATCTTCAAGTGTGGTGAACCGGAGTCGCCGACTCCCGGTACAAATTTTTTTGCAATCTTTTGACGGTTCCTCAAAAAGACTTCGCTATAACCTGTGTTTTCGCTTTTTCTGTGTTCACTATGACGGGATTCTACTGTATGTGTATTATGTAGTTTCTTTGTTGGTTGAGCAAACCGAGGCATATCACCGCTGTTGAAAGACCTGGACGAACTCTCCAGACTACGTCCACTCGTGCACTGGTGTCACCTGTTAATGTTTATGTTTTTTAAGCTGATAGGGTTATTGGAGTGAATTTAAGTGCTTTAGCAACAATTGTGCTGTGTATGTTAGGTGAATCATTAATAAACAAACCCGAAAATATGTATAAAATTATTTTTTATTTAATGTTTTCTCTCTACGTGAACACCTTTCGAAATACCTCACGCTATCCGAGAATGTAAAACCAAAGAGGAATAATCTGTAATTTCTGGAGAACTTGTCATAGTCATCGCTCACCATAATCCGCTGCTGCTGCTGCTGCTGATAGAAAGTGGCTGCATGTAATAAGGAGAAGTTCCAGTTCCAGACCTCCTTCGTCATTATCCTCCTGCTAAATCATTTAATAATAACAGCAGAGCATTGCAGTTACCGCCTCTACAAAACAAAACAACAGTATACGGCACTCCAACACAACTTCATTCAACAAACCCGTTACAGTATAAATAAAATAAAATCGACCCATAAAATTTACTACTTCCAAACTTGCCTCTGCAGTTATATTTAAATTTTGAATAAAATTTGAACGTTAATTTTTGTACTAGCATCCCCAATTTATATGTTGGATCCTGTCATATCTCTTTAGTTACAAAAAAAAAATCAATCTAGTACCGTATTTGCCGGCTTACAAGACAAAAATTTTTACATATTTTTGGCCCTCAATAATTGCTACTTATATGAGTGTGCAAAAATGTTTGGTAGCCAAAAATCGTTTGAAAGCTAAGCTGTAAGCTGTGGAGTTGTATGATGTTTCAAGGAATTGCGTTTTTCGTCACAAATGAAAACGATTGCCCCGTTTATTTTAATAAAATTAACGGTACGAAATTTTGTTGAGAGTCATTCATAATAAAGGACACTTCCTCGCAGCGAAGCGGCAATTGATGCAGCTGGAGCGCATGCCGAGATACTTTCTCGCCAGCCTACAACTCTCGGGCGGAGAAAACAAGGATCTAGGTCCGCATGCTTGCATCCTTTGTCTCGCAAGCACAAGACTCTCGGGCGGAAAAAAGAGGATCTAGGTACCGTATCACACATTCACGTGTCTACCATCTAGTGCTAGGCTGGCGGACAACAGCGCACAGGAATGCGATGACCTTGCAAGCAGCTGTTGTTGCCCGGCGTTGCCATGTAGTGCGTGGCGTGCCTCAGTCAGGCGTTGCCTAGTCGCGCACAACTGCCGACAAATGGAGATATCGCCGGCCGCCGCTGTGCATTTCCTTGGCTCTTGGACGCGCGGAGAGCAGTAGTAGCCAATGTTATTAGTTTGTGTCTACTATGATGTTTATATGCCGGTAATAAATGCATTACAAATATTTAAACTAAATTTTTAATGTTTCTGGCAAAGGAAAAAAAAATTTTTCTGTCAGGAATTTCAAAATTAGTAATTTACTTTTTTTCAAGATTTTGTACCTTAAAAACCATGACTCGTCTTATATGCGGGGTCATCTTATATGCCGACAAATACTGTATTATAGTAAACCCTCATTTTATCGGACCTCCATTCAGCGGACTTCGGATTTAAGGGACAAAATCTGGCGATACAAAATTATTCCACCGTCGGGTCTACTTGTCACATGCAGCACAAGACCAACCTGGTTATTGTGCTTTGGTAAGTGACATCAGGCGCACGCACAGATAGCCGCGTAAGACGGTAGACACAGCTATTTTTAATCACGCATTGGGGTACGTGCCGTTTATGGTCAAGAATAATTGTCTACCTGAATTTTTTTTTACTGAACTGTAAGATCAACAGTGCAAGACCTACCTGGTTATTGTGCTTTGGTGAGCGACATCAGGCGCGCGCACAGATAGCCGCGTAAGACGGTAAGCAGAGCTAATAAATCTCTCATCAGTGTTTTGACATATCCGGACAAGAACGACTGTCGTGTCTACGTGAGTTTTTAATGCAGTTGATGTACGCGATAAAGATTATGCATTTTTTAAAATGAAAAGTGTCTGCAACAGGACAGAAAAGAAATACACCCAAGAGTAACTTTGAAGTCAAGCAAAAAATTTGAACTAATATAAAAGATAGAAGGCCGGTGTTTCGGTAGCAAAGTTGTGTGATGATTATGGTGTCAAGAAACAAACCGAGTCGGACATTGGTAAAGCAAAAAACTAGTTAAGTAGTTACTTATGTGTTGAAATATGATGAACAAAAAAATGGCACTGTTGGACCCAGGAAACACATGAAACTTGTTCACGCATCTTCACATGACGAGGCAATGTATGTTCAACAACGCTCGTGCAGTGTAAATGTGGGAAGTGTAGAGAGATAAGATCTGCTGCGGACAAACTAGCGCAACACATGCCTTTCTCACGCTCAGCATTTCCATCCCTTGCCCTTCAGAAATTCTCAAGGACGGCGGCTAAATTATTATCTCACAGACACGGTATACGATAGTGCGTCGCAATGCAAACAGCGGAAGTTTAGTTGGACATTTTTTATTTGTTATATATTTCGTAAATGAACACTTTACTGTGAAATACAAAGCTGTAGCTCAAGTTCACGTGTCACATGTTACCACGTAACGTAACATGAAACGAAGCTGATAGCAAGCTGCCTCCTGTCCCTCTCCTTCTACTCTTCCCCTGCCCACTGCCCTTGGTTATCTCAATGAGGGGACAAAGGCACGTTCTTATCTTTCTACTCCCGCCAGTCAGCACAAACCTTCCCCCTTACCCACTTCCAGCAATTCGACCTCAACAAACACGTTGCGTTACTACGCGTATCACACTGCTATAAATCTATCTGCTTGTCTATTTTCGTGTGCCGATTTTGGTACTTTGCGATTTACTGGACATCTGATTTACCGGACCACACCTCCCCCCAAATAGTCCGGTATAACGAGGGTTTACTGTACTATAAAACAAATTGAAATTGCTATATGATAAGTAACTGAGTATGTGCTACATGTCAGTGCACGTCATAGTGGCCAGTTGCTCACGCCTTCTCAAGCTGGTGTATAAACTGCAGCGGAACCATGCAACCCGCATTCTATCGTTACCACCAGGTTGAGGTAACACCTCCCGGGACTAGTAGCTAGGATCAGCTTGGGAGCATGACCAATTGGCGGTGCTACAGTGTAGTAGGAATAGGTAGGATGGTGCATTGATGCACAGTTGATAGCTGAGAACACCTGTGGTTGGGGATAACTTCTGGGGACTGAAGAAGACATTTTTACCGAAGGGGCAGGGACTAGGTGCTTAGTTCTGGCGGTCGACCTGGAAAGATGGGGGGGGGGGGGGGGTAAAGTTGGGGTTTTCGTCTACTGAAATAATCGAGGTGATCTGGACCGATGTTTCACATTCCACGAGCCATAGTGAAACCAACTGTCCCGAACACCCTTCCGTTATCCTGCATCCTGTTGCCATCATCATCTCTTGGAGGACAAGTCAACTAGGGCATAGTAGGGAGGGGATGTGTGTCGGGTCCCTGGAGGACAAACCCTGGGGGTACTTCGTTCCGATGCTGTTGGGCTACTGTGAGATGTGGAGGCATGTCTAGCCGGGTGCACAGTGGTCGAACGAGTTCCCGTGCCTGCCTAGCGTGGCGTGGTCCCTCGACTTCCTGTGCGAGGGGACGGCTCACAGTCAGGAAGGAAGAGAGGTGATAAGCTTGCACACTGTAGGGCTAAGGTGAGGTTTGTAAGCACGCCTAGCTGGGTGTGCAGTGGTCGGCCCGTGGCACAGGCTGGACGTCCCTGTCACCGCAGGGGTCCTGAAAGGGGAATGTTACCCTTTTGTTAGAGGCGTGGGTTAGATCTTGGAGTCAGCCTAATCATTGTGCTTGTAAACAGTTTACCCCAGTGCCCCACCAACACTTCTGAAGTAGGCACTAGAGCAGGTTGCCAAGAAGAGTCTGGCGTGCGAGGTGCCTCCAGTGGGAGATGAGTGGGACTGAACCGCAGCAGGAGCCTCTTCTCACCTTTCACCGAGTTCGGGTTCCCGAGATGCAAACGAGCTATCCAAAGCTGTGGTGGAGGTTCCCACTCTTGTAGCATCTCTGCAGCGGGAACAGGAGGTGGCAGCCTAGCAGCGGCAGAGCGCAGTGGTAAGGGGGAAGTGGGCATCCCCAGATATCGACAGGTGGGAGAAGACCCACCAACAACCTAACCATACCACCCCTCTCTCTTGTCACTGACATTCCAACACTGTTGCCTGCAAAGGCAATTGAGGTCGATTTGGGAGACTGTCCCATTGTTGTAGCTTTATTTCCACCCCCAGGTTCAGTCCCAATTGCAGTGAGCCTCAAACAATGGGTGGTATCACAAGTAAAGAAAGAGGGAACCACTGCACTAGGGGAAGTGGCTTAAGTGAGCCACAAGTAGGGACCAGGTGTAACACTGTTAACCCCCCTCCTCTGAAATAAAGTTTTTAAGCATGCGCGAAGAAGTTGACAAGTTAATTTTTCTCTCTTCTCTCTAATATGCTATTTGTATTGGACAGAGAGGGTGGGAAAAAATGTGTGTGAATGAAATAAATGAAATAACAAAGTTTGAATTTTGTATTCACGTGGTGCTCTTATTTAACGCAAAGAAAAAAAATCTTATTGTGATTCGCAATCCATGTCTGTCTCTTCCTAGCTGCCGCCATGGGCAATTGCCCATCTTGCACAGTTATAAAATGGAACCTGCTTTGTCCCTACCTTAAATTCTAAATGTAATTAATTTTCTCTCAAACCAAGAAAATAAAAATGTTTAAATGAATTAGAAAGGCATTAATGAATTTTACAATTGATGACTTAGAAAGATGAATTGGGTCTTGTGAGAACATTTAAACAGAGGCATTGGGAAAAACAAATCACGTTCAAACCACACTTTCTTCCTCATTGTGCCACAATATACATTAGTGGATTTATGGTTATCGGTTTGCCGTTACGATAAATGGCATTTTCTTAATGAGCATTAGGGTCACATTTTGCTCAGTGGCTAAGAGCACTTGCTTTCTACGAAGTCCATCTCGCTTTTATTTCCGGCGGAATCTGTCCCCGAATTTACACATGTGGAAGTCATGCTGGACAATGCTGCGGGTCGGCAGGTTTTCTCGGGGATCTCCCATTTCCCTTGCCCCTTCATTCGGCAGCTGCTTCATACTCACATCATGTCACCCTCACCAGCGCTAAAGACTTAGCTGTTAAGTGCTGACCACAATCTGTGTACTAATGAATGACCGCTTCAGCATGAAAAATTAGCTTGCTCAATGTGGTTCTGTCATTTGATTGCCAAGTATGGTGCATTAAATCTGTTTTGAATGTCTGCGATATTCAGGTCTTAATGGTACTTGTTGTGCATTGCAGTGATGCATAAAAAACAAGACATGTAGCCTACAAGAAGTCAAAACAAAATTACTAGCTGTAATACATTCTTTTTTAACTAATTTACAAATAACAGTCGAATTTACATTTTTAAAATGAAATAGTTTCATCTTGTTGCATTATTCTAAGCAACAAATTACAAAAAATATATATTTAAAACCAAACTTAGCATTGTAATACACATATCTGTGCACCAAACAAAACAACTTAGACTGAATACAGTAATCTATACACCTGAAAGTGATAGCGAGAGAGGAAGGGAGGGAGGGGGTGGGAAGGAAATATGAGGGTACAGATATTTGTTAGTTGTTACCATTTTCCAAAAAAATTTCAGGCTAGTTTCATAACATCCTTGTAGGACATATATGATTGGGTTCAGTAAGTTTTTGATGGAACAAGTATACCAGTGAATCTTATTGTCTCCATTGCTATCATTAATTTCATGGCAAGAGGTCATTTGTACAGTAATTATATTTTTTCAAACACTGTGTCTCATAAGTTTGGTCTTATATGTTTGTATTTCTTCCATAGGTTCAGCGTCAGGCAGCATGAAGAGGAAACAATAAAAACACTCAAAAGGAAATTTGGCTGTGCTGAAGAAGAAATTGTAAAGAAGAGAAACAAAAAGAAAAAGGGTCCTAATCCATTATCATGTAAAAAGAAGAAAAAGACTTTGCAAGGAGTTGAGACTACAAAACAGAAACGTAAAAGGAAAAGGCTGAAAGTACCTAAACATGTAAAGGAACTTATAAAATTGGAAATGCTTTCTGGACTTCAACAAAAATAAATTATGGCCCTAGTTTATAAAATACAGTCATTAATAACATACATAATTTAAAATTTGTTTTATTTTGCACATGCCAGTCATAGTTCAATGAAAAATGTGGGAAACTACACTCATTTAAATTTCATAGTTTGTCACAGTTTTTTTTTTTTTTTTTTTTTTTTTTTTTTTTTTTTTTTTTTTTTTTTTTTTTTTTTTTT
>PNEQ01079762.1:0-40531 GCA_003012365.1 Medauroidea extradentata | reverse complement strand
AAGTGTAATTCTGTCAATTATGGCAGGTTATTTCCATTCAATTCCATGTAATTACAGCTAGACAAAAGGTTGGGCAACACCAGTTGCATAGCGAGGGATCAGAGAACACAGACATTACATACAGTATCAAGCAGGCAATGTAAATTATAGTACGTGTGCACAGATCAGTTTGTACAACTTATTTTCTGCAATAAATAATATTTTTTGTGGTAATAATAATAGGCAGAACCATTCTGGAAGACAGGTTACTCTGAAGAACCAATAACAACCTTTCGTCAATAAAAAGGTATAAACTTTGTCTACAACCAAAGGTGCCAACCATTTACCAAAACTTTTAGTAATATGGTATAAAATTAGTTTGCTGAAGTTTCAGTAGTGAACATGATATCTTAAAAATCAGTACACACAATGACATTACCTACACGTATTCATAGAGACCTGAAAAAAATAGCATTTATGAGAATGTGAAAAATAACGTAAATTTCGGCCTTTTATGTTGAATAATGCACATTTCAGCATTTTATTTGGTATTCGGATATAATTTTTTTCATTTAATTTCAAATGAAGGTATTTTGGACAATTTCACTAGCCTTTACTTCATATTTTATTAAACCAATTCAAGTATCTTAACAAGTCTGTGTGCTAAAAATAGCTAAAACAAAGTAAACTGTGCACGTACTGAATTTATGTTTCATGATGATGAGGTTAGAATACTTGTTGTACAATTTATTATATACACACCATCTTCGTTGTGGTAGTTTCATATGATAAATATTTTGAAAGAATAGTCTAAGTAATTTGTGGAGCACTTCTTGTAGTTATTTGAACAGCGTGTTTTGTGTTTTGACATTCTCGACATGGTGTTTACAAAACAATAAATGTATTTTCCGAGTTGTCTGTAACCAGCGTTCAAAACAGAATGGTAAAAATAAGCGAAAAAATACTGTGTTGTTACCAATTAAACAACGAAAATACATTGATGGTCATGACCGCACTGCATGATCTTTCACTATTTACTGTTTTAATGTTTAAAATGTAATAAATTAACTAAATTTCTTTAGTACGTGGCTATGTTAAAAAAATATATGGCAAACATCGACCATTTCAAGAAATTTGTATTAAAATTTTATGTGAGTTTTAAACTAGCACTTATGGAAAGAATTTTATTTCTAATTGAAACAGTAGTGGTAGTCACTATTCTACAAACTACAAACAATATCCCGTTCTGTTTATAAAATAACCTAGAAACGAAAATTGGAAATATTACGTACAGGTACTAGGATTTCATTCTGTGTTATTTTTGTGTCCAAGATGCCAAAACCAACAGTGCATACACAGCAAAGAGCAACCAAGTTCAGAAGCGAAGGACTTTTCACCCTGAGCCTCAAATGCCTTCTTAGACACTATTATATAGTAGTTACTAACAGGAGACAAAATTTGAAACCAGAGAATATTGAAACATTTGCCATACTTTCGTTTGATACTGTATTTCCCTGCATTGTTGCACATCTTTTTACCAAAATATATGTGTGTCAAAAAATTGCGCAAGAAAATCTTCAAGTGACGAAAACATTTTTTTACAACTTAAAAGTTGACGCACTCCTTAAAAGTGCTTAATATTTATTTTACGCTCAGCCCCGTACTTTTATAAATGTAGAGAGAGTTAGTCCTACCTTGTTTGTGCCCAAGTAGTCCAGGAATTTTAGGTAAAACAGCGGGGAAAAAATGATAGCTGAATTTTGGTACAGACGCTCATAAAGGCATGCTATTTAACATACTAAAAGTTCCAATCAATACCATGTGAGCTTCCTATGCAGTGACCTTAAAAATTGGTTTATTCAGGGTAGCGAGCGACCAGGAAAACCGGGAAAAGTCAGGGAATTCTCTAAAAAAAAACCTGAAATTTTAAAATTTGGTAAACGAACATTTCCGTGAAGGCAACATGCCATTTTCTTGGTACATATACCAATTTTATAGTGCCATAATATTTTTTCGTACCGATATTGTAGTTGTGTGAAACAGTGGATTTAACGCGTGGTACCAGTTTTTCGTCTCAAATACGATTTGTTTGGCGTTTTGTACCAGAATTTTCAGTGGTTCCCACCAGTGTTGCCAGACTGATGGTTTCCCTGACAATGTGTTATGATGTTTCCAAGTTTTCACAGTGGTAAAAAATTACTCTCTCGTGGTGTTTCTTGCGTACTGTTTACAAAATGTCGTAAATTTTAATAGTCAATAACGTGGGTTTTAAACAGTTGTGGTCTTTTTCCCCCGAGTGTTCGTAGTAGAAATTGAAGGCGTGGACTTGGCCACATAGGATTCTCAGTTCGCTTTTGTTCTTACCATGCGGCATGCTGATACTTTCGTCGTTGTCGGTTGTTTATTGTTTACTTGGCGTGGCGCGAATATTTTTTCTATGGTTCATGCGAGTATTAATATCTTCTTATCATGTCTGAAGTCTGTGGATTTACATTTAAATTGTATTTTATCTACCGTACCGCGTAATGGCGAAACACGCCTCAATTTTTTGGCTCGTGCAGTGACAAAGGTTTGTTTAAAAGTTACAACATGACGTGATCTTGTGTGTGTTTATGAAAATGATTTAGTGCATTAAAAATATCTGGAAATGTATGTACAATGTGTGTTATTTCCACAACGTAATTAATTTAGAGAAATCAGTCATGGCAGGAAGAAAGAGACTGTATTGGTGAACCAATCCTACTAATATTAAATGAATCGCGAAGATCCTGGTGATAACACTGCAAGGTGCAATTCGTGCAATGTTAATTTTTCTTTAAGCAACATGGGCCGGCGTTTCGTTATGAGCCACATTGAAGGCAGAAAACCCTAAGTAGACTGGGAGTTTAAACTGTGAAGGTAGGCCTAGTTGCTTTTTTCAGATCTGTACCATGTGAAACAACAATGTTTCCAGATTAGTGTCACAGCGAAGAAACTTCGGTTACAGCGAGATAAGTTAGGTTTTTACATCACATTAGGTCATGCGTTGTATTTCGTGTATAAAATGAGTTAATTGCTAGAGGGGAAGAAAGTTATAGTTTAGAATGTTTTTGGGATTCAAAGAGTGATGGTGTAGTGACCAGGTATTACATACTGTTTTTAGATAATTTATAAATGCTTTTAATTCTGGTATCGAGAGCTTTTCTCTCCATAACTTCACAACAACAACAACATTTTAAAACTGGAAAGTGAATTGACATAAGTGAAAATTGTTGTATTTGAATACTCCTAGGACTTTGTTGCTTTGTAAATAATGAAGATATGATATAATTCCTGCAAGGTGAAGTTATGTTGATTAGTAGTGTTCAGCTTCACCAAAAAAGATAAATATTAAGTATCACTACTAATCGTTTACTGGCCAAACTATTGATTTTAGACATAGTTTATTATGAAAAAATGTTTCTTCAGACATAAGTAGTCCTACGTAATTTTTTTGTTAGGTTAGGTTGGTTTAAGTTGTGTTAGGTTATGCTAGTTTAAGTATAATTAGGTTACAAACATTACGTTTGGTTCCCTTACCTAAATTAGGCAACCTAACAAAAAACTTTACGTAAGGCTTTTAGAGACATTAGAAGTAGTCGTACATAAAAAATTTTACCAGGCCTAACAACCTAACTTAACCTAACAAAACATTTTTTTTACGTAGCACTACTTACAACGTCCCTAAAAACAGTTTTATTAAATAAACTATATGTCTAAAATCAATAGTTTGGCTGGTACACGATGAGTAGCGATTCTTAATATTTACCCAAAAAAATTTGTCACAATTATGCAACCAGGTTAATTTTATTGATATTTTGTTGGTCAGGGAAATAAGAGCAGCTGACCTGGAAAAGTCAGGGAATTTTTTTAAAAGGTTTTGCTAGCCACCCTGTTATTGCTTACATCTCATAATGGGTAGCATTTACGGAAAATATATGCTGTAAAAAAATATTGGAAATTTAATTTCCTAGAAATAAAAGGTCCTTATCAATTTTATTGTGAGACCACTCCTTTTCCTTAAAAATGCAATTAATGATAAACCCAATGTGACACTTATTTCCACATCACCACAGAGGTACAGCATACGGTGCAATTTACGTGGTATCCCCTGCAGGCCTAATCCACAAGTACCAATATCAAGCTGTAAACATCAACAAATTAATACATTCTTACTCTTTATACAATTCCTTGAATCTCTCTTGACTCATAACTTGTTTAATATTGTATGCTGAGAATGTTTTACCAGTGTCCATTTCATTACCACTAATGTGATCACATTTGTTGTTGGTTTTTACCAATGTCTTCACAGTTTCCTATCTCTAAGACTGATTCAAGCATACTGTGTTGAACATCTGTTTCCTGTAAGTCATCAATATCGATAACTTCGCCTTCAATCTCTGGCTTCCTAGCATTGTCACACAAAATGCCACTGCAGTGCACAAAATATGTGAACACCTTAAACCCTGTTTTACATCACCCACATGCTTTACCACAGTATTTCAGTCAGCCACAGAAAATTGTGTCCAGAATATTTTGGGGTGCTGTCCTAAGGTTGATGCAATAGAAGATAAGCGTGGTTCTGTATGCTAGCCCCTATCTTGGGGAAGCAATTTATTCCCTTTCAATGACTGTACCCGATGATAAAAACAAAAGCTGTGAAATTTTGCAGTGCTGATAATCATTTTTTTTCCATCTACAATACTTTCTTAAATCATATTTACCTATGACTGTTTAGTGACTTTGCTTGTTCATGTGCGCTATACAGGCCAAGAAAATTTTTTTCTCCAGCATCAGCAATTTCCTTTCGTGAACCATTTTCCATTTTAAACGTCTAGGCTGCATTGACAAGGTCATCTCTCTTTTATAGCAATTTGCTTAACACTATTTTTCCTTTATTGAAAATAGCTAAAGTGCAATCACGGCCTGAAAAAGCATGCAGGAATATACCGTAAACACCCACGTACTAGACGCACCCACGTAAGACCCGCACCCCCATTTTCAAATTCAAATCTGGAATTTTTTTTTTTTAATTTTTCAAAAAAAAGTTAATTTTTTTTTCTGATGCTAAAATACTACTACTCGCTTTAAAAAACGGTGGAATTGATACGGCTACGTTGGGTTTGGCCGGCTGCAATTCAAAACAATGACTAACAAACATCACAATACATCACGAGAAAACAACAGTGTTGATATTCAGGCAAATAAATTCAACTCACCTACTTATTTACAAATGGCATCTTATACACGTAGAAAATAAGTTGGAAGAAGAAAAGGTGATACAGTTTGTACCCTAAACGTCATTGTCGTCATCGTCATCATCGTCGAATCATCATCATCATCAACTCCAGACTCGTCACTGCCGCCGCCGTCTGCAGGGCTTTCCTCATCATCCCAGGTGTTGTCTTCACTCCCATCTAGGGCGTTGCTGATGCAGCATTTCTGGAAGCTCTTGACAACAAGCTCTTCTGGGATAAGTTCCCATGCTGTTTTGACCCACTTGCAAATCTGCACCAAAGGTGGTTTCTTGAGCCTGCCTGTCGGGGTGTAGGTGTGCTTCGCTGTGGCCATCCACTCTGTGTACAAACATTTCAAATGGACTTTGAAAGGTCTGTACACGCAAACATCCAAGGGCTGGAGCATCGATGTCATGCCGCCTGGGACAATGACCTGGTCGGTGTTGCCTTCCTTAAGACGTTTTTTTATGTTTTCAGTCAGGTGCCCTCGGAAGCTGTCCATGACGAGCATGCTTCTTTTTCTTAGAAGGGCTCCGGGGCGACGTTCCCACACACACTTCAGCCAGTCGATGACAAATTGGTTGTCCATCCACCCTTTCTCCTGAGCCCTAACAAAAATACCTGATGGCAACTTTTCGTTTTTCAGGATGGTTTTGCGCTTGAAGATGACATAGGGTGGCAGTTTTCTTCCGTCTGCTAATATCGTCAACATGACTGTGCATCTCTACTTCTCATTGCCACCTGTGCGCACAGTAACTGATTTCGCGCCAGTAGCATTGGCTGTTGTGTCACTGGGCATTTCAAAATAGACGGGTGTTTGGTCAGCATTGCCCATCTGCCCCATGAGGTAGGAATGCTGCTGCCGTAACCGTATCACGTGCCGCTGATAAGCTAAAATCTTATCGTTGTAGGCCTCTGGAAGTCGCTGACAAACACTGGTTTTTCATCGTATGGATAAACTATTTCTTTTATAAAAACGGTAAATCCAATTCGCACTAGCTTTAAATTCTTGATTTACACCCAATTCCTGCGCAATCTTCAAAGCCTGCATCTGGCACATCTCCGTCGTAACCGCATATCCAAACTGCCATAATTCAGTTACGTATGCATGCAATCTTTTTTCAACGTGTTGAAACTTGGCTTTCATGCCCCTGAAAGCACGCCTGTTCACATTACATTCTTGCAACTTCACTTTGTCTTGTCGCCACTGCCTGATGCAAGACTCTGATATGTCGAATTTTCTGCCTGCCGCACAATTACCGATATTCTCGGCCTCAGCTATCACTTTTAACTTTTCACCGGCAGTAAACGAAGTCGTTTCGACATAGTACAGGGCTGATAACACTATGAAACGCGGAGAAAGAACAATGCCTGCTGTACACGACACAATGGCGACACGAAGTACCGGTAAACAGTCGCATTCCTGAGCATCCGGAACAACGGCCAAGTCATCCGCGCAGTTGGCAAGTCTCCTGCGAGTGCCAGCAACCCGCGCTGTCGCCAAGTTTACAGTTCGCGCCAACCCTCAAAATGGAAATTTTCCATGTATGACGCGCACCCCACTTTTTGACATCCAAATTTTGGAAAAATTATGCGCGTGGTACGTGGGTGTTTACGGTAATATGTCCTTGATGATAGGTTTATTATTTAGACTATGAGACGAATAGCGTGATTTGCACCTTACCTCATCCCGTTTTCAAGAAAAAGACTTCTGATGTTGCAGGTGCAAATGCTATCAACAAAACCAAAAGGTTGATATCCTCTCCAACTACGGTACAATTTTCATCAAACAGCCGCCAATGGTGGTTTGGATAGTAAATACGTCTGCATTCCCATCAACTTGGTTTACATTGATTCCATTTTCAACTAACCTTTCCACGAGCAGATATATCAAGTTTCTTTTATTATGATTGTTTGACAAGAAGTTTTCTTGAGCCGCAGTCAAATGCATATCCTAGTGAAATTCAACGTTTGGAGAACATCTTTTAGAACACCTTTGATATTGTTTGCTTCTTTGGTATTGCTGTAATTTTCTAAATATCCATCAAAAACAATTACACAATTTTCTCCTAAGTGTTTTTTGATGTAAGAATAAGAAATGTATACTTATGAAAGGGTCCTGTAAGTTCCACTAGTTGGTCACAAAACACGATGCAAGAACCAACCTCCATCAAGCAGCCATAAAAAAAAATGGAGTGGTGTTCAGACGTTTGCATTTGCATTGAAGCAGGATGTCACTTTGAAAATTTTCTTTAATTTGTTTTAATAAATACGTCTTGTCGATTTCAATGTGTTTTTATCACATTTTCTATTACTCGTGTAATTCAACTTTTGCACATACTACACTTTGATTCCAATTTTTGCTACGAAATCATTAAATGAATACGATAAAACTTTCGCAGTACATAGACGATAAAATTAAGTTTTGGATGTTAGTATTAAACTCGTTCGATGACACTTATTGTTTTTTTAAACTTTTCCAAACATTAAGGATCATTCCCACAATTTTGGTCTTTAGATATTTTCACAGACATGATGCTACCACACTGGTATGTAAATATCACAACACAAGAAAACCTAGTCTATCTACTATTTTGACACAAACATTCAAGTGTTTGTCACAGTTATTTATGTCAATAACCACTACTTCCGGTCATACTGGAAAAAAAAAAATATATTGTTTATATTATATATTACGTACTACAGGAAAGCACCATAGTTACAAACTTCGACTAAACGAACACTTCAGTTGAACGAACTAGCGGTTCAGTCTCGCCAAAGACGTATATTATAACCTAGAATTTTATTTCATTTAAACAAATTTTGTGAACGTCTATTTCTTCCTCATATAAAAGTATTCACGTTAACAAAATAATGCGATCACAAATTTATATAAAATAACCTACGCGCAAGTCTAAAAACGTGTACAACAAACTTTTATTCTCTAGAATCTGCCTTAATTTACAGACGTGTACAATCATAAACAATAACAAACTCAAAGTGTGTCACAGCTAGTGACCATAGAAGAAGGAATACAACTTGAGCTAGCATTAGCGCACATTCGAATTGATCAATCGAACAAACGCGTTCCAAATGGTAGGTGTTGTGGTTAGTAGGTTCGTTGCATAAATTTCCGTTATGTTTTTAAATGTGAACTGTTTTGTAGCATTATTAGCAAAACAATAAACGCAAGAAAAAGAGGCGAAATTCACACTATTGTGTTTCCTGATAACAAAAACGTTAAGTTATGAGGATAAAAAATTTTATTCTACGCCATTTTTACCGCAATTGGTGGTAAATTTTGTGGTGCCAGTTGGCAACATGTTCAAGATAGCGGAAAAGTGCAAGCCAAAAGAAACCAACTCCGGTATCTGTATATCTACGTTTTAACCTTAAGCGATTAAATTCGTGATTAAGACAGTTATCTTTTCAACTTGTCTTTATTTATAACACTTGTTCTTTTGATAATGCTTGCTGTGTGGAAAAGATAATCAATTGATTTGAGAATGAAACAAACAATTCCTCAGGCCGTGGACAGTGGTGAAAAAAAGTGATACAATCAACTGTCGATTATACAACCCTGGGAATAACGACCCTCTCGAAGTAACAACAATAGCAGAAAAAGGCGTTGCATTTATTACGGCCGTAGATGGTTGCAGTTGTTTCTCGCGAACTGTACTGCAGCACACGGCATGTTTGTTCTAAAAATATACGTTGCAGTCCCTTCCTCCCGTGCGACACGATGGCCAGCCGGCCTGCAGAACGCCCCTTCCCATTCCCCGGTAGATCGGCGACCCGCCCGCCTCTTTCCTTCCACCGGCCAACAACTCCAATAAGGCAGTTCGCTCACTTCTTCATCACCTGCGCACTGTAACTTTTTTGCCACCGTTTTATTTTGCCCTTGGATACTGTAGGCTGTATTTGTGCATGTAATATTACAATTATACATCGTGTTTATTTAAGCTTTATTACGTTTTCCGGTTTGTTAACTAAATACTATTAAATATAATTACCGTCATGTAATTTAATGATATATACCTACACAGTAATGTTTATAAATCATTCTTTTAACAAGTGAAAGCAGGACAGTTCATACTGACACTGCCAAACGTCGGGTGCATGTCTCAGATATGCGTAGCATAGGGCTATAGTACGACACTTCACATCAGCGCGGCTGGTGCGAGTCACTAGCCCACACATGCAATCGCCCCCACACACACACACACATTCACACGCAATCGGCTCGACAGTGAATAACACTTGTGGTTACACTTGTATACGTCGGTGAAAAGAAAATATGAAAGAGCATTGTGTAGGTTTAAAGCTGTTCTGTGAATGTATTACCCAAGTTTATTAAAATGATCAACATGTTGATGTTTGTAATCATTTTCTGTTGGTGAGCAAATTGAAACTGAGTAGCAAATCCCTCTTTATGAACATTGGTGAAGTGTGTAAAAAACTCATGCACAGAATAGATTCATTATACAAGCAGATTATTTTCACATGGCTGGCCGAGCTAGAGAAGCAAAAGAACTGCAAAACAAAGGAAGTAGTGTTATAACAACGTCCCATCTGCTGAGCGAGTGAGCGTCAGGAGCTGTGACTAGGTAGTGGTCAAAAGTGGCACAAGTCACATAGGTTGGACACATGTATGTTTTTTTTTTAACTAACCAGTTTCCAGATATGTCATTGTGCACACACATGTGTGTGATGTCCGCTTGCTGCCAAAACAAGGTCCCAGAATCAAATAGCTTTATCAAAAGGTATGTTGTGCCAACTAGAATTACCATTGCCCGCAAAGTTTGGGCCTAATATGTCGAAGACAAGTCTTAAATGTCAACCAAACTTATTGAAATAAATTCCTATTTCAATCTACAACATTGCGATAGTACATTGTAAATAGTTTCGAAATGCCGAAACTGCTGGCACTTAATTTATGTTGCCGACGATATTCACATCATTATAGGTGATTCGGAATAAAGTGAACACTCAAAAAAGACCTGATTAATTTCTATTTTCTGCCAGTTTATATCTTTCCGCTGTATGTAAACAACATTACCACGTGCTTTTATTTACATAGGCTTGTACAATGTTTACATTTACGTTACACTGCTCCGATAAACTTGAGCTACACGGGTGTTGAATATATGCTATACTCAGTAGTAATCTTAGTTATAAATACATGCGAGTAAACGTCTTTTAACACTGGTTTCTCTGCGTGTACTCTAACTATTACCGTTACGAATTTCGTAAATACATGCACTGTACATTCAAACTTTTAAATTAAAACCGCCACTAAAAACACACACGACACGCGCAACTCAAGAATTCAAGTTCCGT
Source organism: Medauroidea extradentata (assembly GCA_003012365.1). NCBI lineage: Eukaryota > Metazoa > Arthropoda > Insecta > Phasmatodea > Phasmatidae > Medauroidea > Medauroidea extradentata. The sequence continues at coordinate 29,957 of PNEQ01079762.1, read as the reverse complement.
TCAGCATATTGCAATGAATGACGACGACACACGTAAAAAGAAACAATAAATAATGTATTTTCTTAATGTGTGAAACAGGGAAAAAAATGCTGTTTCAATTTCCAGATACTCAGGCTGGCGATTATAAAACATAACTTACATTACTAATGACTGCATATAATTTAGCAATGATATTCATAAACAGTCTTTTATAATACTTTTGAATGTGTTTATCAGAAACCCATATTCATTACACAACAGACAAACAAACTGAATGATGCAATTCGCTTCCAAGCGAAGCGGTGAAAAACCTAACTCTGATGCCATCTGTCTGTGAAATTTCAAACTACCTATGTGACGCGAAGCATTAGCGGCATTTGCCAACAATAATCGACTCGGTTGCATCGCTTTGTGCTGGCGCTAATTAAATAAAATTATACAGTCAGTAGGTATGTCGTAAGAACTTAAATAAATACTTTAAAGTATATTAAATACAGAAAGGTCGTTTGCATTTGATGTTGTTTCACTAATGCTGTATTCAAATAAGAAAATACACGGAACTACATGCAATTATTCGCGACCAACCATACAAACAATAATGTAACTGTTGTTAATGTTGACTTATATGCAGTAACGGCTAGTGATTTTTTTCAAAGGTTAAATCTTAAGTGCTCACTTTATTCCGAATGATCAATACCATGAATCCATGCTTGATGTTGAGCTACAGAAAGGTTATATATGCACGTCCAGAGTATAATTGATTCAAAATACGCCATTCTATTGAAAAATATTACTACTTCTATAAACTTTATTGCAGCTTTCTTGCAAATAACTTCCAAAACGGTCGTTGTGGGTGCAAACATTTTTATTGCCGGCGACGTTTTTGCTTAATTTTGAGCCAAAGAAAGGTCATAGATCTGCTTCCAGTGTATCTATTTATTCAAAATACTTCACTCTACTGAAAAATATTACTATTTCAAGACACCTTGTTCCTGTATTCTCGCAAACAACTTCCAAAAACGGTCGTTACGGGTGCAAGAATCTATATTGCCGGCAACATTTTTGAATTTTGAGCCAAAGAAACGTCATATATTCTCTTCCAGTGTATCTATTTATTCAAAATACTTCACTCTACTGAAAAATACAGGATATACTTGTGTATAGTGCACACCAAGATTTTTGCAACAAATTACAGGGAAAAAAATTTTTAATGCCTCGCTAGTATGTAAAAAAAAAAAAAAAAAAAAAACACGGGAGAATGAGCAGAGCAAGCCAGTGAAACAGCACGAGGGACGTTATGATGGAATGGTCAAGTAAGGAGGGGGGAAGAAATAAAACGTGGTTGGCAACATATAAAAGCGAGAGGAAAGATAACATTCACACTGGTTAAGAGTGTAAAGGCAGAGAGGGTGGTGGCGAGCCAGGATGGGTGGCGTGCCAGGAGGGGTGGCGTGGCTTGTCTTTCTGCCAAGGTCGCTTGCTGCATGCCAGCCCTCGCCTTGCACGCGTGTGCCTGAACAACATTCCCTTTCTCTCTCTCTCTGCCAGCCGCTTCCAGCATGTCCTACCCTCCTCCCCCATGCCACTGAGATACCTTCCCCCCTAAGATAACATGCCCTGACAGCAGCAAGCTTGCCTTTTTTATCTCTCCTGGATGAGTTTGGGGAGGGGGAGGGGAAAAAAGGAATGACGATCTTTTTTCTTCCTTCCCTTTCCATGGAAAGATAGCTGCTCACGAGCTGTCACATATCTTTCCCGGGTGGGGGATGGGGAGAAAAGGAGAACAATGACGCCCTTTTCCTTTCTTTCTTTCTCCATGGAACGATAGCTAATCACGAGACATCAAAATTAACTTATCATATTGCTTCCGCCCGCCACCCACGAAGTTTCATTTCTGCCACATCAAATTGCCGACCCTTTGTGACCAACAGTTTAAAAGTACCAGTGTAAAGGCTAGTAAACTTCTGTCCACCATCAGACAGGTTTTAACCCTCGTAATGTGTAAACACTGTGGAACATTTTGAACAGGAACGTGGATAAGGACAAACACAAAAATTAGGGTTTTAGCAGCGACAGTTACAACAGAGTAAGGGTGGAGGGGAAAGGGGGAGAAAAAGAAAAGGAAGAGGAGTAATGATGGAGGAACCTGGCCGTGAAACGTTCTCTCTCTCTGCCTCCCACTGTTGACACCCATTGGTTTACGACTGTAACTTCGGCTTCTCACCCCTCCCTTCCATCTCGACCGACCACCGGACTTTTTCTCTCTGCTTCCTCACCCATCAATTTACAACTTTAACTTCGCCTTCTCACCCCCCTCCCCTTCCTTGCCTTCTCTCAACTGACGACTGACCTTTTTTCACATTTTTTTTTCTATTTTCCGTGTATCGTACGCACCCCTGAATTTTTATCAGTTGTTTTGGAATAAAAGTGTGTGCTATACATGAATAAATACGGTATTACTAATTCAATAAACCTTGTTCCAGTATTCTTGCAAATAATTTCCGAAAACGGTCGTTGCGGGCGCAAGAATTTTTATTGCCGGCGACGTTTTTCCGTAATTTTGAGCCAAAGAAAGGTCATACATCCGCTTCCAGTGTATCTATTTATTCAAAATACTTCATTACTGAAAAATATTACTATTTCAATAAACCTTGTTCCAGTATTCTTGCAAATAACTTCCTAAAACGGTCATTGCTGGTGCAAGAATCTATATTGCCGGTGACATTTTTGTTTAATTTTGAGCCAAAAAAAGGTCATATATCTGCTTCCATTGTATCTATGTATTCAAAATACTTCACTCTGCTGAAAAATATTACTATTTCAATAAACTTTACTGCTGCATTCTCGAAAATTACATCCCAAAATGGACGTTGCGGGCGCAAGAATTTACGTTATCAGCAACGTTTATGAGTTATATTGAAGTAAACAAAGGCCGTAGATACACTTCAATTGCATACTTTTAAAAATAATACATTTGCTTTTCAAAATAAATGTGTTTAATTTTATAAAAACATGTAATTTTTGCGCCAAAGACGAATGAACGCTGATTCAATGATAAAAAACGGTAAATGTTGAAATTTTAGCGGTCTGGGATCGCAGAAAATTTTTAAAAATTCTAATAACGACCCCTCCGAAATAACGACCCTATTCCTGAGAACCGCGAAGGGTCGTTAAATTGGGAGTTGACTTTATTGCAAAAAAATTCGAGATCGCGAAGTCAACACTCTCAACAATACTTTTGCAATGAGCTACACTGCAAAACAAAGATCTTTGCTTGCCAGATAACCGCAAAAGAATTTGTACTGCACCAAATGAAGCCAAAAAAAAAAATCTAATTGGTTGATGCATTCCAGGGCATCAAACATTCCTGTTTCTGGAGTTGTACTTCAAGAGAAAGCTCGCGAGATGGCTCTTCAAATGGGACTTGATCCTCAAGCTTCAGTACTTCAAGAGAAAGCTCATGAGATGGCTCTTCAAATGGGACTTGATCTTCAAGCTTCAGTACTTCAAGAGAAAGCTCGTGAGATGGCTTTTCAAATGGGACTTGATCTTCAAGCTTCAGTACTTCAAGAGAAAGCTCGCGAGATGGCTCTTCAAATGGGACTTGATCTTCAAGCTTCAGGGAGTTGGCTTCATAGATTTAAAGCCAGATGGAACCTGAGCACACTTAAAGTGTGTAATGAAGAATGTTCTGTTGATCCATCAATCCGAGAAAATTGGATTCAAGAGCTGCAAGATTTAACTTCTGGCTACGACAGGGCGGACATAATTAAAGCCGACGAAGCTGGTATTTTTTTTTTAATCTTATTCCTGACGAGACATTGGGTGTCAAAGGAGAAACTTGTCATGGGGGGGAGGGGAAGTAAGGAAAGACTTAGTGTGCTGTTTTGTGCAAACAGTGATGGCAGTGAAAAACTTGAAGTGCTTATAATTGGCAAATTTGCCAAACCATGGTGTTTCAAGAACATCAAGTGCCTGCCTTACACCTACAGGAACAATAAAAATACATGGATGACTTCCTCTATTTTTCAGATGTGGCTGAACTCACTTGATGCACAAACGGGTGTCGAGAACAGGGAAATTCTGTTGTTTCTTGACAGATATCGTGCACACAATGTTCAAACCTCAAAGCTAAGGAATGTTAAGTCATCTTTTTTTTCCCCAAATTGCACTAGCAAGCTGCAACCGATGGACCAGGGTGTTATTGCCCAGGTGAAACACCACTATCAGAAACAACTTGTCCAGTACCTTCTGCAACAGATCGACAGTGATGCAAATGGATCAGTTGTTCCAAAGTGGAACAAACAAGTAATGCATAGGCTGTGCTTGTCTTGGAGTAAGATTTCTTCGACGGCTATAGCTAACTGCTTCACTAAAGCCGGGTTTTCTTCTGGCAGTGTTGCTCATGTTGTTGAAGTTGCAGAAGAAACGAAAGAATTTGAAGCTCAGTGGGCACAGATCGTCAGCTCAAAATCTGCAGATGCAGGGTCCTCTGAAGATTTCGCAAAGGTTGATGACAACTTAGCAACTTGCCCACCACATTCAGACACACAAGTTTCTGTGGAATTGGCGGAAGTTGAAGACCTGAAGGAACTGAAGATGAAGAACAAGACCTTATCCGCCCAGGTAGGAATGAAGTTTGCAGTGTGCTCGCTGTTTTCGAACGTCTCTTTGTAACATGTGATGGACTGGATGGAACATCACATGGCTACTCTGCAGGAGGTTGAAAAAGATGTACTGTCCTACATGAAGAAAAACGTGCTGTTACTTCATCTCTATCGAGGCGTGGAAGTATGTGTTGCATTGTTGAGTCGCCCAAAGTTGTGACTGAATTTTAAGGAAAAAGAGTGGTCTGACAATAAAATTTATACAGAAATTTTTTAAAGGAAATTTAACTTTCAGTATTTTTCATACAGAGTATATTTTTCGTAAACGTAAAAGCTATAAACCAATTTTAAGGTCTTTGCAAGGAAAGCTCACAATGGTATCGATTGGGACTTATAGTACGTTAAACTGCAAGTATTTTTAAGCATCTGTACCAAAATTTAGCTATCATCTTTTTCCGCTATTTGCCAAATAACTGTCTAAAATGACTGGGTTAAAGGGGTCACTTAAATTCTTTATTGTGAGCCGTGTTACCGTAAAAACATATGGTTGGAGATATTTATATTTACCATTTTTGTTTGTATATTGATGATCTCCAATGATGTATGTATACAAACCATGGATGCTAAGCTAAACACGCCAGGCAGAGAAATTCAAACTTTGAAAAGGTAAAATGTGTATAATTGTGTAAACATAATAATACTGAGTTGTATGTAATTTGTGCTTTATATTTATTCTTTTGGCAGCGTAGACGGACGGGAAATGTGCGAATACTGGGTAGGCCAGCGCTGCCGCGAGGCAGACAGAGGCCCTAGCATATGAGGCAGTGCTGCAGTTAGTCATGAAACCAGCTCCAGCACTCCCTTGCCCCTAACTGGTTGCTGCCTGCAGGTCTCTTCCTTCTCTCATTGTGGGTGCGATAGCTCCGCCCTCAGGTGCTGGTCCTTGAGCTGCAGCCCTTCTTTCAGCCGAATAGCCTCTTCCTCCTCACTGTAAGCCACTCAGTAGAGGCGGGTCAGGCGTCCTGTAGCTCTCTCGTGGATCTGCCAGCAGCACTCAGGATGAAAGTTGGTGCAGAAGCTACATGTTCAGCCGCAGCCTTGACCCTATTGCCAGCTCTTAATACGACAAAAGTGCCAAGGTGCGCAACTGCTCTTCCTCCCTGCTTCTTGTGACTGCTGCTGGGTGTTCTGCCTGACAGATGATGAGGGCTCCTGCTGGCTTGTCTTCTTAGTACGTGAACCAGAAGTCCTTTTGGTTCGCGAACTCTCCGACGGCTTCGTGGTTCGTGGCCTCAGCTTCTCGGCATCCTCTTGCAGCTCAGTTTTGCAGGCCGCAGTGGAGGTGGTGGGTGTGGCCTGCGTTGCCCTGCAGTTTGGTAACGGTGTTGGTGGCGCTGTCTGTACTGCAGTCTCTTGTGGAGGCACTTTCCTCTGCGTCTGGGAGCCCGTCGGTCCTCTTCTCCTTCTCCGACTGCGTGGCGCGGCTCTTGAGAAGTCCTGATGTGACAGTGGAAGTCTGGGCCTCTCTTGTTGGCTTAGGCTTATTGCCAGAGCCCAAGGCACCTTACAGCAAGGAGAAGTGGCTCTTCAGCACGTAACTGACTCTGCCTAGTGCATGGATACAGCTTCCTCCATGATGTCCTTGTCCTCAGCCAGCTGTTCCACTCTTCTCAGGGCATTCTGGAAACTCTCTCTCACATCTGTACAGCTCACCATGATGCAGTAGTAACTCCATGGATGTGTGGCGTGCTGCACAGTCACTCTGCCCCTCTGGTTTGGTGACAGTTGCTCGTGTAGAAACTGCTGTATCTCTGCGACAATGTTCTCCTTTTCTTCGTACGTCAGTGCTTCCTTGAACTGCATATAGCAGCATGCCATGTGCAGTACTCTCTTCTTCCATTCGCTGTACGCTAGGCTAGTCTTGTATTGCTGCTGCTTCAGCATTCTCGTGGGCAGCAGACACTTCTTCTGCTGCAAGGCCCCCACAAGGAGGGTGGGGGGAGGGGGATTCCAGGTGTACCTCCAGGTCCTGGACCTGATCCTAGCCTGGAATAAATTTTTTTTTAGGATGGGTTGTTGTTTTCAATACAAAAATTACATTCTACTGTCGACACTACTGCCAACACTGTAAAAGTAAAGTTATTTTTATGGAGTAGCAATGAAGGAAGGTAGACCAGGTAGTAAAATGCTACTATAGATACTCCATATGTTATGTTTAGTGATAACATACCTGCCGGCAATCGTGGTTAGGCACGTGCCTGCGACAAAGTACAACACGTGATGCAGCAGAGGTTTGGCTTTCCAGGGGGAAACTACTCACATTGGTGATGTTCACAATGGCATTTTTTTGGGAATAATGGAACTTATTGGCAAAAATGACGATGTATCTTGTGAACATTTGGCCAAAGTTAAAGAAAACTAACTGAATGACAAAAGCACGAGAGGTCAAGTGCACTACCTATCATGGTACTCACAAAATGAGTATTTCCCTGTACTGTGAAAAACTTGAAAACCATTTTGAGTCAAAGAGAAGAAGCAATTTTTTATGAAATTATTGTTGATGCGACCTCTGACATCTCCCACCAAGAACACAATGTTGTTATTTTGCATTATATTTTTCAAAATAAGGTTACAAATTTATATGAAATTTGTGAGTGATTTACTGAGTTTAAGAACTTAGCAGAAAACAGGCGAAGCAATAACTGATGAAATACTCTCCACTTTGAAGCTCTTTAAGTGCCACTTTCAGATTACAGTGCACAGGGTTATGACAATGGTTCAAACATACAGGGACACATTAATGGAGTTCAATCAAGAATACTTGGAAAAAACAAATTTGCCATTTTTTCCCCCTGCTGAGCACACTCCTTGAACAGAGTTGGCGTGAATGCTGCTAAACTGAATCATGATGTACTGACTTTTTTGAAAATATTGAAAGTTTTACTTACCTAATTTTTTCTAGAAGTTCTGGTCACTGGGAGTATGTTGAAACAGCACATGCCATTATCTTTGCAAAGCCTTTCCGAGACCCGTTGAAGTGAAAGATTACAAACAGTTCATCCAATAGTAAAGTACTCTCCTTTTGTTCTCAAAGTTCTAGACTTGCTCCTAGAAGACTTGGTAACCACTTTGACTCCATCAGCACGAAACAACGTTTTCGGACGTAAGAAGTACTTTTACACCTTTCAAGGATCTTTTGATGTCTTCATTTAGGTACAAAGTTTTGTCTGCTATTGACCATAAAAATGTTAAATCCAGAGTAAAGGGATTTCCCTCAATGTTGAGGCCCAACCTGTTAAGAATTTACTTGTAGAAATGCACAACCTGCGAGATTCGTAGGAAATCATTTTGAAGTAATCTAAAGCTGTTGTTGAGGCTGTTGGTATCTCCCCTCACTTCGTTACTAGGAGACAATCTAGTAAAATCGCAGATGAAAACACACTTGAAGAACAATCAACTACAAACAACAAATAAATTTAAAGCTTCTGTATTGATATCTGATATGTTTACTTCAATTTTGAATTTTATGGAATTAGATAGTGAGCAGTTGAAAATGAAAACTAAATTGCTGGTTTCCAAGTACCCTCAAGACTTAGCAGTTTCAGATATTTTAAACGAAGTAATACTGCAAATGAAGAGTGTACATGGTACCATGTTTGACTCAGAAATGGACTCTATTTACGAGAAAAAACTTGAAGCTATTTTTGTCAGCCTGTGCACTGGAATCAAGCTTTATTGCAAAATTTTAGTAACAGCATCTCTACTGCTGAAAGGTTCTTCAGCAGGATGGCCAACACTTTCAAAACCTGGCAGAGAAGCACAACTGGCCAAATACGTCTTAATCATTTAGCAATTTTAGCAATAGAAAACGAATTGGCAAAAAGTGTCGACTTTTCTGTTATTGACCAATTTAGCCACAAAAAAGCCAGGAAGGTGTACAATTTAGTTTAGTGTTGATTTAATGTATGTAAATTCATTTAAATTTTTTGAACATGAGTCATTTTATAGGCCTTTTCAAGACTTTGCCTTACAGCAAATTGTTTCGCTCATGGATTTGGGAGTTCAGAGAACTGCTTGGCTGTCTCTTCCTCTGACCCTTCCTCAAACGCTTCTTCCAGATGTTAAAAGAAAGTTGAAAATACTGTTTTGTACTTTAAAATTATTTCTTGTAACAATATTTAACAACATTTATTTTTATTTATGGATTTTCATTTGCTGATTACAAAGTAAAAATGTAGTCTATATGCAACCACAGTGCAGTTATAAAAATTATGTTTTTAAGTTTTTGTAAATTTTTAACTACAGTACAGTTTTGAAATATTAGGGTGCATTTTTAACTACAGTACAATTTTGAAATAATAGAGTGGTAAGTTCACTTTTCACAGTAAAATTGCATTCGGCATAGGTTATTCGTTCCATGGAATGGAAATGAGCGCAATACAAAATGGTAGGGTAAATAACTTTTTAGCACAAAAAAAATGAGGCCCGTGCCCGATTCTGTGTTCCGGGCCCGCAACATCATATGGGGGCCATGTTTTGCTGGCTTGGCTGTGTAGCTGCCAGACGACTGGGCTGGCAGATTCAGAACATCCAGGCCGTTTTCACGGAACATTCCCAGTATTCGCGCCTAGACTCAACTTGCTCTCGGACATCTTACTCGGCTGCTAGCTGCGAACTGACTGGTGCAGGAAATGGAGGTCCTTATATACACTAGTGGCTGGGCTTGTTGGCCACTCACAAGCATGCTGACTTCTGATTGGCTGAGGTTACTGACCAATCCTGGTGAGTAAGTCGTAACTGCCTTAAGGTCACTGGATTTGGAGTCATCCACAAAGAGACGTACCCATATTTTGTTCAGCCTGTAGCAGTCTTCCCTGTTTACATTGTTGGGGTGTTTCATCATCTGTACTGCTTTTCTCACAGTTCTCAAGTGGTAGTTATGGATGCTGCATCTATATCATTTGCAGAGGGTGCACAGCATTGGGCCGGCCGACTTTCCGAGGTAACGCTGTTTGGCACAATGGTTCTTGCACAAATTATAGGTGGTACCTGGTTTTGCAACGAACATTTTCTTTACGGAGGCGTTATTCCAACGGGATGACATATTACATTTGCGCAATAGCTATTTCTGGTCAGATGTTATTCCGTATGCCACATTTACACGCAGTCACCAGCAGCTATTTGCTGACAATGTGTGGGCTGGTATCATTAGTGATGTGTTAGTAGGGCGTACCTACTTCCACCCCCCCTCGATAGCCAAAGTTATCTTCTGTTCCTACAGGAAACTCTTCCGGAGTTATTAGAGGATGTGCCATTGCAAACAAGACAACAAATGTGGTTACAGCACGATGGTGCCCCAGCCTATTATGCGCGTATCGTCTGCACGTACCTGAACAACGAATTCCCTGACCGATGGATCAGCAACGGTGGACCCATTGCATGGCCTGCACAGTGCCTGTGTGCTTCCGTAAGAAAATTAAATTAATAAATTGGAAGCAATACACTCAAGTGTTTATAATCGCTAAACAAAATTCCTGTTCAAAACGGCCACGCAATAGAGAAAAAAGTGGCAATATAAACACTTGAAAAAGACGACTAGGCCATAAGCACACCACACAAAATAATTAAAATAAAAGAATTGTACAGTATTTATAAAATGTAACTTAACCTTACTAGATACTTCAAAAATTGCTAAAATGCCCAGAGGAACAATTATAAATAATAAGATGTTGATTTGTAGTTTGTTAAAAAATGAAATTATTTTTTATTTATTTTATTTCCTATTTAAATGTTTTTCTTTTCAAATATGAAAATGAGATATAAATAACATTGCAATAGGTTAGGCATGTAAGCCTACATGAATAGTTGAAATTAATTGTTAAAATTATGTGCAAAATATAATACAGAAAAAAGTTGGTACCCTGCACATTATTTATTATGTAAATGTTAAAATATAAAATTTTTAAAATCGTTAACAAAAAAATTATAATATTAAAATTTAAATTTCACATGAAAGCAAATGCTGTATTAAAAACAAAATTCAGGATTATGACATGTCTCTTTAATAGAAAATAAATAATATTATGGTAGCTTAGTTTTAAAGAAGGTAAATAAGGTGTCCCGATGGCACTTAGCTGTCCTGACATCAAACGTAGTGGTGGTGAGTGAAACGGAATCGGAGATGTAAGCACACAGTTCCTTCATTGAATGCTGGAGAATGGAGATATCACGCATTCTCAGCAGCGACGAAAACACCAATCCATCAGCTCAACAGAGCGCAAACAATTGCACAGCGCAGTAACTTTAAAACGCCCCACTAGATGGCAGGGGCTGCCAGAATCGCCTACTGACAAGGAGGCACTGGACTTTCATCTGTACAGAGCTGCACAAGGACAAAATCACGTAATAAACATGCAGAGTACACGCGCCGTAACTCAGCAGATGTCCGCACTTCAGCATGAAACAGTTAAAAGGAAGGAAACAAAGCTTCAGTTACGGAATGCAAAACGTAGGCGCGCACGTCCAGCTAACAAAGAACACGTTACTGCAGCCTGAATCGACTCTACTCATAACTAACATGTGAAGGAAAGATAGATTGTAACGAATAATAAAATGTACTGAAACATCCAGAATAAAATAAAATCACTGAATGACACCAAATTACTGTAAGTATAATGTAAACAAGACAATATCAATAAAAATTAAAAAAAAAGTTAAGAATATGAACCTAAATTTATGAAAATATAGACAAAACATTATAATATTTAATTTATATAAGTCGTGACTTATATAATACGGCACAGCACGTTCACCTGACCTTAACCCGTTGGACTTCTTCTTTTGAAGGCTGATGCGGGGCTATGTATATGAGACCCAGGTGCTAAGTGAAGATTTTGTTGAGCGGATCGTCACAGTGGCTGGCAACATTTCCGTCGGGCAAGGTGTCCGGCAAAACATGGTGCGTTGCTGCGAACTGTGTGTGGAAAATGGAGGCCGTTTAATCGAGCCATTCTTATAGGTGTCAACGTATAAATAAAATGGACAGACATACATGTACGCTTCTCACTTACCCCGCTGGACTCCACAGAATGCATATGTAGTAGCAGTGTGGTAGAGAGATGTGGGTGACTCAGCCATTTGGGTAAGTGGGTGAACAATTTGTGTATGGAGCAACAGAATGTAAGGGCGGGAGTAATGGGTGATCCCCGAGTCAACCTACTGACCAGCGACACTCTCCACATGTGGCACAATGAGGTGATCCCACCAGGTATTGAACCCGCATCGCCTACTTGGTGTAAAGCGATGTGGCTGCCTGACCACCGCCACTCCTGTAGTAGCAGTGCCTGATTAGTTGCATAAACACACAGGCATGGGAACGCTACTCCAATCTACCCGCAGATACATCAATCATTGTTTATGGGAAAACGGTTGGCCGGAGGGTGTTTTACCAAGGCGACCTTTTTTGTTGTCTAACACATGCTCTTTCATAAACAGGCATCAAATGACGAGAGAACGTTGCGGGTATGAAATGCCATACAATCACAATCTCGCATACCCCATTTTCCAACAAAGGGGGTTAATTCGTACAAATATCATGTCATCAGAAAACAGGTCTTTGTATCCTCCAACACTTAGCCTTATACTTTTTGTGATACCTCCAACAGTTTTCGATGGGTTCATTAAAATCAATTCTGCATATCCAATTTTATATGGTTGTTATGCCCGTAATATGCTTTTCCGGCCAAGCTGTTAAGTGTAAACCCTACCTTAATTTGCATAAGGAATCGCCCCACAAAGTTTGTCGGTCGAATTAAAACTCACCCTGTAGAGCTCAAGTGAGATGTTTTTGCTTCAAGATGTTATTCTTCTCATATTGTTCTTGCTCTATGGATTAATGTGGATATTAACTGTTCATTTTTGAGGAAATATGGTGTGAGTCTGCATGCAGGTATATGTCAGTATGGGTAGGTTTCCTGTAGCCCAGAGTGGAATTCTGTTTCAAATATGCTACGGCATCTACAGTAGAAATGGTAGTTGGCCATTCTTTTCTGTGTCCATGGTGAACTGTATGCTTGGGTGGATTCTCTTGAGATGGTCCAGGAAACTATCTCTCCACTCCATGGCTTCACACTACAAATTTGTCATGAACATACCTAAACCAGAGTAATAAAACAGACATAGGTACAATTACTTTCATATTATACTTGTAAATAGGTACACACACATGATGGGACGACACATTTTCCCGCAGAAGTGCAGTCGCGACGTTTCGCCAGTGTCAAACTGGCTTCCTCAGGCTGCAAGACATAGCACACTGCAGTCCAGTCGGCAGTGTGTGCTGTTTACCTGTAAGTCAAGTGGCCAGAAGGTGAACTAAGCATGGCGGAAATTTCAAACATGGGGGCAGTAATGTAGGTCTGGTTGTGATAACTTCTAATTGACAAGGGTGGGGGGAGGGAGGGTGTAAATATGGAGCTTTCTGATTTTTTAATGTATTGATGGGCCAGTTCCCAGCATCCGAGCTCTGAACTATTGCAAGTATATGGCATGGATTTCACAATTCTGGTGCTGTAGCAGGAGTCAAAATCTTTGTTGTGGGAAACTGCATGAGCTGCAACTGGCCCACAGAGAAGCTATTTGCAAACTAGTACAGTTGTTCCACAAAATGGCATTTCTTATAGAGCTCCTTATCTTTATTGTTTAAGTAAATAAGTTAAGATTAACAGGAGACCTAACCGCGACTTGATGAATCTGATTTTCCAATGCAAAGTATTTCACAAAAAGAACAGAGAATTCTTACTGCACAACGATGCAAATTTTGTAAAAAGAAAATTGTAAATTTTGTACTAGTATCTGTTCCAAACTGCTGTAATTTATAGCAAAAATAAGCTTTTTTTACTGTCAGGCTGTAGCAGAATTTGATAGATTTGTACAGAAATTATGCACATTGCATGGCACTTCATCTTCAAAATAATGATAGACGTAAATTTTGCATTTTTCAAAATGTAGAATATTCCTGTTAAAAGTCTTGCAGGTTTCAAGAAAACACGTTAACTTTTTCAATATGAATTTCGCGTACCTTTCAATCAATTGTTTTGTCAGTACGCAACATTATCATTGAGAAACATTTATAAAGTCAAATAAAAAATATATGTTTAGAAGAAAAATTATTATAAGATTTTTTTTTATATACTGTATTTTGAAACAATATTTTGGACACGTTAATGTTAGTTCAACACTGCGCACTGCGCTATTTTAATTATTTAACTAGTTTGAGTATATATTAGTAATAATCGGTGTAAATTTTGTCACTAGTACTCAATATGATGTAAAAAGAAATGTCATGAAACATTGCCAATAAACTAAGATTATAATGTAATGTTTAATACATAAAAAATGTATTCTAAACGAAAAAAAAAAAAAAAGTTAATAGTTAATCCAGCTCTCCATATTATGTATGAGAAGTTTTGGGGAAACATTGCTTACATCCTAATTTTTAAAGTAATGACATTTCCCATTAGCAGATAAGCAGTTTTTGCTATTCTGGGTTCCAGTACATATATACATATAATAAAAAAATAATAAATAAAAAAAACTTGCATGGACATATTTCTGTGTTAAAATAAAAAATAGTAAATACAATATTTAACTATTGTAGATGAAAGTAGACATGCAAAGAACAAATTTTTCAACTGTACGAGCTTCTATAGGTCTCAAGAAACTATTATAAATGCCAGACATTTTGTGCATTTAATTGGACTGTAATTTGTAAACAAACTTACGTGAATTTTGTGACGTAGCTCATTGGATTTCATACTGTAGAACAAAATGTTTTGTTAGCACTTTTATTGCATATATTAAATGCAAAATCACAGAAAATAAAAAACTACGTATTTGTCAAATAACATAGGAAGTGTTCTAGACCTGTTTTACTGTTTTGAACATCGTGACACGTTGTACTGTTGTAAATGGCAATTTACCATGCTATGTCCTACTGTTGTCTTAATTTAAGTTTGTACCCGTACAAAATACTGATGCCTTGTCCGTTAAAAATTTTAACATGTTGGAATAGTTTAACAAGCAGTGCTATTGTTTGTAGTGTCATTTTAAATCATATTTTCTGGACACAATTTAATGTAGTGCAATTCTATTAAACTTGTTACTAGTATGTAAATAATTAAGTAAAAAAAATAAACTGCTGGTTTCGACCTAAACTAACCATATTTTCCACAAAGAAAAGAAACACATAGTGTATTTTATTTAAGTGGTGAATACACTGAAAAATGTGTGAAAATGCAATTTTGTTGTTAGTTTCAATTATTTTCATTGTTTAAGTTGCAGAACAAATAGAAAGCATGCTGAAAAATTCTTGAGACTATTGAATTTAGGTCATAAAATCATAATAGTCGATACACTAAACCTGAGTAGTTCTCCTACAAAATACTTTAATTAATCAAGATGTCAGTGAAAGGACACAAATTGTAAATATATGTTCCTAATTAATTACTTTATGTTTTCACAAAATTAAAAGAATTTGTAACAAATGTATAGTATAGTAATTAATATCATCATTATCAATTGTGTGTGGCAGAAGCGAGGGTGAAGCTATAGTTCGATCACTGATCTAGACCGTGCGCGTCTGAAATTTTTTCCATCTTCTACCTGCCGCCAAAATAACTGTGTGTCGCAGATCTTTTCGAGTGGAGCATAAAAATATAATCTAATGGGGCACAAAAATTAAATTTAAAGTTTTACCTTTCTTTCGTCCGCTGGTATCTCCCATCTATCTCCAATAGCAAAATTGTTTGTCGCTTACTTTATTTTGCCTCACATTTTTTTTTCTAATGGACAGAGCACAGGATATTGTTTAGTAATTTTTATATAATAGAAAAAGTTTTTAATGTTTGCCTGATTCTTCCTATTATTTTTGGTGCTAAATGCAGCTAGGCAAAGCAAGCTCCGTGAACATTGTAATTTTCAAATTATTCAGCTTTAAAAATGACATATTTTTTCAAGCGCCTTGAACATTGAAAACGCGTTCTTTTTGGCTAACACTTTTATGACGTAGCCTTCCTTGTTTTTATTAGCCGCCGTCCAACAGGCACTATCGTGTGTGCTAGAATTTTTCGCAGACAAAAAAAAAAAAAAAAACAGTTGCGTAAAAGTTAGCTCGAGAAATTTGTCCGTTGCTAAGGTATGCGTGGTTGTAGATTTGGTAGTTAACAACGTAGATTTCTCTGGTGTCAATTTTAAAGGAGTGAAGACAGCAAGCCAGCAATGTATTAGTAGCTCTCACATACTGCGACGTTTTAGTTATAGGTCTGAGTTTGTCAATTTTATTTAAAATACCAGAGTGATAATAACTTACTACGAATTCATTTTATTGTTTCAGATCCGGCAAAGAATCATAAATTTAGGTTTAAAAAGTCAGCCGAATGAAGTTCGGTTACGTACAAAAAATTATCCTAACGAGCTAATAGATAGAATGCGTTTAACCAAAGCTGGCACACGCTGGTTATCGAACGTCCTGTTTGCGTGAGTCGGGAAAATAATACAGCAGATCATTTCTTATTACAAGTAAATTTTTTCTCTCAATAATTTTTACGTTTCTCAGGAACGGTATTGAATTATCGGCCAATCACAGGTGCCTGAAACACACCTATTGGCTGATGATGTGACAGTCAGTGAAACAGCCAAAAACACTACAGCTGCAGAGATTTCGTCGCAAACTGCAAGCTATTGAGACTGCAACTTTTAACTTAAACGAACGTATTTATTTTACACTAACCGTGTCACATTGTACACAATACATAGAAATAATCATTACACACATAAACTATATTTTCGTCGTTAATATCAGGGTATTAGGTTTCTTCTTGAAGCTTAATTTATGCAGCTATAGCTAAGATTTTGTTTGGAGTAAATTTAATTTCACTGCTGCGCAAACAAACTACTGTCGACATTTATACTCTTCGGAGTTCAAGCCATACTGGAGTTTGCCGCAGTAAACTATTTTATTTAAAACAATTTCACAACTTGAATGCATATTGCTGTAGTTTGTGTATTGCATATATTTTAAAATATACAGTTTCGTGACATCACAGTGACGTGAACCACGTTCACGAGCTCCTCCACGACCGTCTGCCATGTTGACTACACGCATGGGAACCCTACACCCCCCAGATGATAGTTGGACTCGTCCAGCTACGAACCATCACCACCTAGCTTGCAACCATTAAACATTAAATGAATAAAGCAAAGACTTGAAATACAGTAAAACCCTCGTTTTAACAGACTATTTGGGGGGAGGTGTGGTCCGGTAAATCGGATGTCCGGTAAATCGCGAAGTACCAAAATCGGCACATGAAAATAGACAAAAAAGTTGATAGATTTATAGCAGTGTGATACGCGTAGTATCGCAGCGTGTTTGTTGTGGTCAAATCACTGGAGGTGGTCGAGGGGGAAGGTTTGTGCTGACTGGCGGGAGTAGAAAGGTAAGTACGGACTTTGTCCGCTCATTGAGAAAACTAAGGGTGGAGGGCGGGGGAAGAGTAGAAGGAGAGGGACAGAAGGCAGCTTGCTATCAGCTTGGTTTCATGTTGCGTTGCGTGGTAAAATGTGACACGTGAACTTGAGCTACTGTTTTGTATTTCACAGTAAAGTGTTTATTTACTAAATATATAACAAATAAAAAATTTCCATCTAAACTACCGCTGTTTGCATCGCGATGCAGTATCATATACCGTGCCTGTGAGATAATAATCTAGCCGCCGTCCTTGACAATTTCTGAAGGGTTAAGCGTGAGAAAGGTATGTGTTGCGCTAGTTTGTCTGCAGCAGATTTTATCTTTTTACACCTCACACATTTACACCACACGAGCGTTGTTGAACATACATTGGCTCGTCGTGTGAAGATGAGGTAGCAAGTTTCATGTGTTTCCTGGGTCCAACAGTACCAAATTTTTTGGTTCAACATCATATTTCAACACATAACTCTTAACTAGTTTTTTGCTTTACGAATGTCTGACTCAGTTCGTTTCTTGACACTATAATCATCACACAACTTTGTTACCTAAACACGGGCCTCTTAACTTTTCTATTAGTTCAAATTTTTTGCTTGATGTCAAGTTACTCTATTTCTTTTCTGTCCTGTTGCAGACGCAATTTCATTTTTAAAAAACGCATAGTCTTTATCGCGCACGTACATCAACTGCGTAAACAATTCAAGTAGACACGACAGTCGTTCTTGCCCGGACACGTCAAAACACAGATGAGCGACCTAGCTCTGCTTACCGTACGCGGCTATCTGTACACGCGCCAGATGTCACTCACCAAAGTACAATAACCAGGTAGGTCTTGCGCTGTTGATCTTACAGTTCCGTAAAAATTTCACGTAGACAATCATTCTTGCCCGGACACGGCACATACCCCGATGCGCGATTAAAAATAGCTCTGTCTACCGTCTTACACTGCTATCCATGTGCGCCTGATGTCACTCACCAAAGCACAATAACCAGGAAGGTCTTGTGCTGCATGTGACAAGTAGACCTGACGGTGGAATAATTTTATATCACTAGATTTAGTCCATTAAATACGAAGTCCACTGAATGGAGGTGCGATAAAACGAGGGTTTACTGTATTTAAATATAAAAATTAAATGTATCTTAATTATTATAGGATTTAGTTATTTAGTGTCTTCATATGGGCCAGTAGTTCAGTTTAGATTAAAATTACTAGTATGACTTATCACAAGTAGACTAAATAAGTACATTTTAAGGCTTCATTAATATTCATAATTATTTTTCATCAGTGTTCATATGTAATCATCCTCACTAATAATTTTTGTATTTGGCGCGCACCAGCAGGAAGTACTGCGCGGTACGCCACCATCACAGCAGTGGCCGTGTAGCTTCAAAACTAGGAGGACGTGTCAGGCGGTCGTGAGACAAATAAATTAGTTTATGTGATATACTAGTGTTTTATTTCACATGTGTTGACCCCCGAAGTGATAACAAGGCGTCGCCCTGGCCTAAACAAGGGTGCAACACAGTGTGTGTGTCTGTTTTATATAAACTACAACCAGCAGGACATTAGTGACCAGCAGGGTAGTCACTAGGCCGTCGACCACACTCCCTGATGCTGGGAACTCATGCTCGTGTTCGCCGAGCTGGCCATCCATGCGGAACTGGCGCCTAAGGGTATATTTATCTGTCATTCCCCCCCTGGCTGCAGCATCGCCAAAATCCCTGCACACTGGTCACGTCACGTGGCTTCCAACTAATGGGCTTTAATTCATATCTCAGCTGTACATTTACCGATAGTCGTAAGTACGTTCTTAAAGAATAGTGTCCTGTGTTTGTATATTTTCCTGTTTCTACTATCATATTAAATTCCAGGGTTCTTACAGCAACATACAATTAAAATTCAAGTACTTTCAAGGACTTTTCAAGGACTTTCTACTAATTTTTCAAGCACCGGTGTAAATTACATTCGACACTCAAATTTTTTATTCAAATATTTAAGCAGGGTGTCTACCAGTCTATAAAAGTAAAATTTAGTGACTTTTTAATGACTTTTTCTTGAAAATCTGTTCAAACAGAATTAATTAATAATTTTTTTTAACAAGTGCAACACTGCCGATAATTTTCATTGTGTTTCCTCCAACTGTTGATAGCGTGAAGCATATCCAACTTTAAAATGTGTAATTAATATATACCTATATTTAATTGTCTTTATGAAGATGACTATGATAACTGATATACAAACTAATTATTTATTTTACTTGCACAGTGCACAAGAAATAATAGTCTAAACATGGACGTTTGACAAATGATTCAATAAGAATCAAACGCCAGAAAATAATTTTCGTGACTTATACCAAAATATACTACAAATTAGTGACTATTGTGGGACTTTCGTGACCTTTTTCACAAATCGTGACTTTTTCGGGACTTTCGTGACTTGTGGCCTAGTAGACACCCTGCAAGTTTTATTTGCAAAAATTCTATTTTCTCTCTCTCTCTCTTTAGAACTGATGAAGTTCACTAATGATGTATAAACCAGAAATTATCTTCTGCTTCAGAAAAAATTGTGGGAGACATTCCGCTCTACAGCATACATTGCATGATATGCCTCTCACACCCGACTCGTAATTTATTTTTGTACTCGCGTAAATACGGCAGTCCGTATGGTACACTTTTTCTTTTCAAAGCTCTTTAGTTTCTTTTTTTGCACTCTTCTCTTCAGAAAAAGCTTTGCCATGAAACTCTATATAACAGATTCAGTGTACTACTTGCCATGAACATATTCAAAAGAAACACTAGGAATAACAGAACATTCTGTGCCAGAAAGTATATTAACTAACACCGGCACTGCACAATGTCTGTAATGCATAGACAAAATATGGTTTCATATTTGTGAGAAAGAATTTCAATGTTAAGGCCTCGCTCTTTAGTTTTGCAGTGGTTTTGAAAATATGTTTTTAACACAAATTAATTTACAGGGTATTTATCAAAAATCCATTCTTACAGTTTGAACACTTATATATATATATATCATAGTTTGAATCTGAATTTTTCTGTTGCAATACACCAATAGATTTTTAGATTTTGCCCCTGAAATATTACATATTTTGTTGTGTAAATATGCCAAAATTAAGCAAAATAATATTTTGCTAGCAAATGGTACATTATTTTTAAAAAATACTCTGCCGAAATTCTGTAATGTATGACTGTACACAGTCTCAAATTTTTTCAAAGAATTTGGTAAAAAAATATTAGCATTATTTGCTATTGTTTGAAACAAATCAAACGCCATGGTCTTAAGAAACTAGCTGGAATATTATGTTACCCAAAAATTCAAGGACTTTTCAAGGACTCTATTAAATCAAGGACTTTTCAAGGCCTTTTAAGGACATGGTCAAAGTTCCAGGACTTTCCAGGACCGTAAGAACCCTGAAATTCATACGCAAATTCTCCATGTGGTTTATCAGAACCAGTCCCTAGAGTCCTTGTACAGTTTGGTACCATGTTCGTTTCAAATGTTGTGTTAGGTCACGTCATGTGTGCACAAAAAGGCTATGTCTGAAACGTTAAATATGCTAGACTTCTTGGGTAACCAAATGCGCACAAATGTTTTGCCTTGCCACATTAAACTATTAAGTGACACGTTTTGTATTCTCTTGTTGGGTTTCATTTTCTATGCTGTATAAATATTTTTCTCTGAGATTGTATACAATATCTTTGCTTTATGAATATTCCAAGTTGTCAAGTGACAAAAGTTGGAGGTGAAATTCTGCCCACTAGGGATATTAATGATCTTTTAATGCTTACTACTCTTCAGTTGCCGTCAACTTAGTTACGAGGCATCCGCCATTGCTGCAGCACTGTAGCCCTCTTTGTAACCTTGTTCAAACAAACCACCCTGTCGAACCCGCCATCTTGAACCAGCCAGCCGGCACGTACACCAGCCTAGTTTCACCGGAAACCCTCACCTCCACCCCCAGAAGGGAGCGGCAGTACCTGCTCCTAGAGTGCGTGCGTGCGCCCAAGCTACCGTTCCGGGCCGGTCCAACCCCCTCCCCGCGCGGCGCTAGAGGGGCCAGCCGTGTAGCCGTGCGGTCCATTGACCCGGTGAATCAGCTGTTCAAGATGACATTCATGTCATGGCTTCCGCATTGCGATGACCAAGGGCGTGTCGACTTACACACGTCCAATGGACTTCAAATGCAACTTTGCCGAATATGTGTGCGCCCAGGACTGCCGACAGACCCGTTCGTGGTGTCCACTGAATTGTGTCAGTGCGAAGAACCCGCATTTGTGTCACGAATCCGCAAGACAGTTGGCCGTGTAAACCGTGTGCTATTAACTAACCCACTGTCAGAGACATCTGAAGGCAAGTCAACAGCGGTATGTCATGAGTGCGTAAGACCCGGAAAGGCCTTTGGTGCAGTCAATCCCTCTCACTGTGATTGTGCATGTCGGTGCGCTGGCACGGGTAACAGAACATTTCCTTGGCCGGCAAAACGGTGAGAATGATGCGCCGTTGTGCCAAGAATAACGTGTGCCAAGATTGCGGACCTGTTAATTTAGCTTGTGTTCGATGCTTTTGTGTGTACCACTCTCAGTGCTTGAGTTTACAAGTACATCGTACTGTGACAAACGAACAATATTTTGAGTGCGCTCAATGTGTGCCAGTACATCAACAACCTATTGGGTTCACGTTTCCTGCCATCGGCCCATCCTCTGCCACAGCCAACCACCTACTCCAACAGGCTCAGCTAGTACCACGTGAACACCACAGCCCAAATGAAGTTACCTGCAGTGGGTGTGGCCTATGCACGCTGCGACAGCGCGCAATCATGGAAGGCTGGCGTTTGTGTGAGGGTCAACCAAAGTGCGCCCAGTGCGTCGAATATTTGTGACTCCAATTACCGTCTCTGCCAACACTGACAGTCAGCACAGGTAACTATGCCGCACGTACACTAGAGTGTGACACTCAGCTGTTTCAACCTGTCAGTAAGGCAGGGCCACGCCCCTGTGTGACATCCACGCCATATCAGCTGACAGCATCGACAACACATGCAGAACTTGAAGCAAATCATACTACGCCATCACGTTTCCAGTCATTGCCATGGTTTTCTGGACTTGTCAGTTAGGACCCGCAAGCTTTTGTGAACGACTGTACACGCGGCCTACAGCGCTATGGGGTGTGTGAAGAAGACTGGCTGAACTGCGTAGGCAACCAGCTAATAGGAGAAGCAAGACAGTGGTGGCGAGCAGTAAATTTTATTTGGAATCACCTGGCAAGAGTTTTCCCGCACGTTTCAGTGCAGATTCGTAAGCACATACTCGTCTCTGCAAGCACGTAGCCGAGTTGTCTTGGAGGAACAGCAGCCTGGCGAGCCTATCACTGCATTCGCCACACGAAAAATCAACGCTATCCAAAAATTTAACGCTGACATGTCAGAACGTGAAGTGCTGAAAATCGTAGCGTCCACAGTTAGGCCAGAGTTCCGCAATGCTTTAGCGCCACTCATTCATACCAGTGTCGATGATTTCATGCAATCTCTTATGATAATAGACCAGCATCATGGTGACAGTGCGCAAATGTGCCAGGACAGAAACGGGACTTTACCACGTGAAAACCGTGACGAAAATCAACGTGCGCCTGCACCACGCTGTCATAGTGACAGTGACAGTGTTCGCACCCAGCCAACTCAGTCATCACGGAATATCAACGGCCACTGCGGGCCAGCCAGCGGTGTCCCGCCTGCCCCGCCCCCTAGAGCTGCTAACACCAGCACACGTGACCGCCAGTCACGTCAGCTGCCACTAGAACCATGTGACCTCTACGAGGGCGACAACTATCATTGGCGACGGGAGTGCTCTAACTATGTTGAGAGCGTATCGCCGCCATGCCATCGCTACCAGAATCAACCTCCGCCGGGAAACGGAGTGCAGGGGTAAGTCGATCCAACGTCATCAGTAACCAGGTGAGTCCCAACCTACCCGACCTATCAGTACAACAAATCATACTCAACCAGCTCAGCCTTAGTTCTAGCCAAATGATCAGGATTCCCATAAGTTTGAATGGTAAACCTTGCAGGGCACTGGTCGATACAGCCACCTCCCATAATTTTGTTCGCTTGTGTTTTGTGGACACACATAAATTGACCCCTACCACTTGTACCGTACAGTTTGCTACAACTCCATATTCAGGTGAGACTATGGGCGAGACAGACCATGTTAGAATACGTGACATTGAAACAACCACCACAGCTTTTGTTTCTGCCAATCTTCGCGAGGACGCTATCCATGGTATACCATGGCTGACCGAACAGAGCACTGTTGTAGAACCAGCCAAGCGCCGCACTGTGTATAACCTAGATCCTCGCCCCGAGAAGCAAGCCCTGGACATCACGTCAGAGGATCTAGATCACGCTGTGCCGCCCAAGTACCACGCTGCAGTACAGCGCATACTGAATGAACGGCGTGACGTCTTCACAACAGCTGATCCCTTATGCCGTACTAATGTAGCAGTACACACCATTCCTCTTGAGAATGACAAACCAGTCTATGCACCACCCCGTAGTTACCAGCCGCATCAGTGTAAAATCATAAAAGAACAGATTCGCGAGGTGCTTGACGAAGGTGTCGTGGAGCCTACAGACAGTCATTACAACTCGGCCATTACACTAGCACAGAAGAAAGACGGGTCTTGGAGTGGAGATTCTGTGTGGACTTCAGACCGCTGAACCGGATAACAAAGAGTGCGCCACCAGCGTACATTAATGTCTGTGAGGCTTTGTCTGCAATAGGCCGAGCCAAAGTACAGACATCGTTAGACCTCCGTTCGGGCTATTGGCAAGTCCCAGTGTCACCTGAAGACCGTCACAAGACCGCTTTTACAGCACCCGACGGGCGACGCTTCCAGGTTTGTTCAATGCCATTCGGCTTGAAATGTGCTCCCTCCACTTTTCAGTCGATGATGGTACGAGTGTTAGACGGGTATATAGGCAAGTTCACCATAGCCTACTTAGACGACATGATTATATGGTCAGAGTCGTGGGAGGACCTTGTGCGTCACTTGTCGCTAGTTCTAGAACGTTTGGCAATCAACAAACTATTGTGTGCTAACCACAAGTGTCACCTGGGTAAGGCCGAAATAAAGTTCCTGGGACATTAGTAAACGAAAATGGACATAGGCCAACAGACAAGCAGCTCCAACTTATTGAGCAGTGTGTAGCTCCGCGTACACGTAAGCAATTACGCAAGTTCTTTGGACTGGTAAACTGGTTACAGGCGTACATAACTGAATTTGACATTCTTACTGCACCACTAACAGACTTGCTTTCGCCTAACCGCCGGTTTGTATGGACAGACGATCATGAACAGTGTTTTACAGAGATAAAACGACGGTTCCACGAATGCCCGCCACTTGCACGTCACGACCCAAGCCATCATCTCTACCTACAAACTGATGCAAGCGAGCAAGGGCTCAGAGCAGTGTTGTTTCAGTTAGGAGATACGGGAGAACGTCAGTTGATAAATTTTAGTAGCGCCAAATTTGGACCGGTCGAGCGTCGTTATGATGTGAATGAACGAGAGTGTTTGACAGTAGTCTGGGCCGTGAAACGGTACCGCCCATTCTTGGAGTATCAACGCTTTACCCTATGTACTGATAACCAATGTCTCGTATGGCTCCATTCAATGCGAGAAGCGCGTAGCAAGTTAGCCCGCTGGTCGCATTTGCTGCAATGCTACGATTTTGAGGTACAGCACGTCCCGGGTACAGAGAATCAGCTCGCTGACGAACTTTCCCGCACACCTGGCAACACTGTAGCGCGCGACAAGGATGAGTGGGATGATCTCCTTCCTTCGTCACCTGCTGACTCCCGCCCTGTCACTGCCAGCTGCAATGTTATTGCCACGAAAACAACAGACGTCTCGTTGGGCGATGTATATAGCAGAGTGTTGCACACGCAACAGTTATGTCAAGAGTCGCAACATCGCATCACTGAGTGCGCGGCCGGTGAAGTAGAAGGCTGGCGCGTACTTGATGATAGGCTTGAATCGAAGCGCAAAACACCAGACGCACCTTGGACCCTGTTTGTACCTCGCACTGTGCGAAACTTCGTCCTGACTTACGCGCATGCTAGTGAGTTTGCGGGACATCCAGGCGCAGGCCAGACTTGTCACAATCTGCACCGCTATTTTCATTGGCCAGGTATAGCCAGTAACACGCGTAAGTTCGTACATGCATGTCATGCGTGCAATTGCTTCAAGAACCGCCGCTTGGATGGTGTAGCGCAGCAACAGCCACGCTTACCTACTGAGCCCTTTGGCACTGTATGCCTGGACTTGATGGGGCCATATCCTAGAACTGCCACGGGAAAGAGGTTTGTGCTTGTTGTGGAAGATACACTTTCGCGCTGGACAGAAGCGTACCCGGTATCTAGTGCGTGCGCTAAATGCATCGGTCGGGTGCTAAGCACAGAATTCTATCCCAGCTGGAGTTACCCCCGTGTGCTCCTGCCCGATAACGGGACACAGTTCACGGGGCGTGTATGGAGAGAGTTGTGTACGAAGTGGGTAGTGGTACATCACACAACATCATACTATTACCCACTGGCGAATCCCACAGAGCGCTGCAATCAGGAGATAAAAACTCAGTTGCGTCTCCGTGTGGGTCAGAAACATATAGCTTGGAATGAGCACTTACCGGCCCTTCTGTTCTCTCTCCGCCGCCGCATGAATGAAGGCACAGGTTACACGCCAGCTGAGATCCTGCAAGGTCGCGACCTCCCCCTGCCAGGCGAGTTCGCTTGTCCACCCAAAGAGGGCACTGGGGTGGTCGAGAATGGCCAGGCATGCCGTGAGCGCCGAGAACAGATGATTGACAATGTGCGCACCAGGCAAGAACAATATGCAAGACAATGGCTACCTGCCACCACACGTCCGCCTAGGCGTCTGTACGCTGGTCAGCTCGTGTACGTCAGAGAGCAACCACTTTCATCCACCCAGAAGAAATTTTGTGACGGGTTCGCACCTCGCTGGAGTAGGCCGCGCAGAATAGTGAACTCTAGAGGTGCAACCAGCTATCTCGTACAGATTAGCCCCCAGAGGCAAATTCCTGTGCA
Source organism: Medauroidea extradentata (assembly GCA_003012365.1). Taxonomy (NCBI): domain Eukaryota; kingdom Metazoa; phylum Arthropoda; class Insecta; order Phasmatodea; family Phasmatidae; genus Medauroidea; species Medauroidea extradentata. The sequence goes on along the minus strand of PNEQ01079762.1, from coordinate 3,732 downwards.
TCGGGACCGCTTACGTCTTGCAGCCGAAGCTGACAGCGCTAAGACGCAAAACAATGTCGACGTCAATAATACAAATGACACGGCACCAGCTGCAGAACCAGCGCCTGGCGACCACTGTGCATATGCCTCTACACCACCAGACGGCGTCGCTTTTCACCATCTTTCATGGTCCACGACGCCTACAAGGGACGCGCCTAAAAGTACGGCTTCCATATATGAGTTGGCTTCACCAATAGTACTAGACACAGCTGAGATGCAAGCAGACACCACCCAGATCACTCCATTACCCGAAAACACTCAAATCGTCGCGACGCCAGATGTCACGATGCCTTTACCAATACACCTGTCAGTCGCGACAACCGCGTCATGTCAGTCGCGACAACCGCGTCAGACGCAGCTTGTCAACAGAGCCCCACTGGTACCGCAGCATCACCTGATGACAGTGCGCAAATCGCTGTGGCGCCAGGCGTACCATCGCTTTTCTGCAAGGACACCGCCCGGAGCTCGTCTGTCCGGCGTCACAGTCACGCACGAGCTACGTTGCGTTCCGTCACGTCATGATGCTTCAACGCCCAGAGGCGCGGCTGCAGAGAAGGATGAAAACAGATGCCAAGGAGAACTGCGACGACCACACTGGCCTGCAGCAAGGAGACGCAACTCCCTCCTCCCGTCCGTGGCGAAAACGTCGCCCTCACTTTTCAGCTGACAACAATGAGGATTTCAACGTTGACAATGATGTCCTTTTGCCGCGGCGCTCCAAGTGACTCCGCCGCGCACCGTGTGCACCTTGCACGGCCAGCAGAGGACCAGCTTCTCTCCATGCAGCCGTCAATGTGACCAAGCGGCACAAAAAGCATCATAGAACAACTCCAAAGAACGGGCCACATCACCAGTACCAACTTCGGCCCCGCTGTCATACATGAACTTCACTCCCTGCTGTTCTGGACACAGAGAGATGATGGAGCGTGCAGCACGGCAGACTGTCTCCAGCAGAGGGGGGCGTGTGACGTGAACCACGTTCACGGGCTTCTCCGGGACCGTCTGCCATGATGACTGCCTGCATGGGAACCCTACACCCCCCAGATGATTTGGACTCATCCAGCTACGAACCATCACCACCTAGCTTGCAACCAATAAACATTAAATGAATAAAGCAAAGGCTTGAAATAATTAAATATAAAAATTAAATGTATCTTGGTTATTCTAAGATTTAGTTGTTTAGTGTCTTCATATGGGCCAGTAGTACTGTTTAGAGTAAAATTAGTAGTATGACTTATCACAGGTAGAGTAAATAAGTATATTTTAAGGCTTTATTAATATTCATAATTATTTTTCATCAGTGTTCATATGTAATCATCCTCACTAATAATTTTTGTATTTGGTGCGCACCAGCCGGAAGTACTGAGCGGTACGCCGTCATCACAGCAGTGGCCGTGTAGCTTCAAAACTAGGAGGATGTGTCGGGCGGTCGTGAGACAAATAAATTAGTTTATGTGATATACTAGTGTTTTATTTCACATGTGTTGACCCCCGAAGTGATAACAAGGCGTCGCCCTGGCCTAAACAAGGGTGCAACACAGTGTGTGTGTCTGTTTTATATAAACTACAACCAGCAGGACATCAGTGACCAGCTGGGTAGTCACTAGGCCGTCGACCACACTCCCTGATGCTGGGAACTCATGCTCGTGTTCGCCGAGCTGGCCATCCATGCAGAACTGGCGCCTAAGTGTATATTTATCTGTCATTCCCCCCCTGACTGCAGCATTGCCAAAATCCCTGCACACTGGTCATGTCAACAGGAACATCAACGTGGTTTTTACTTCTCTTAAGTTATTCTGGAGTTATGCAAACACAAAGAAAAAAAGTATGGTAGTGTTGTTCAATAAATTAAACGTATTTATTACTGAAAATACAACAAAAAATAGAAATTTACAATTTTCCTTATTAAATTCCTTACGTAAGGAAAATAAACGGTACCACCATTGGCAGGGGAACCTGTAATTACATTGTAAACTTTCTAACTCATTTTTCTCAGTGATTTTTGATTAATAACGAGTTTAGTTTGAATGTTTCCTACACGCTCAAAGCCATGTATTAGCTGGCTGCGAACCGACCAAAAATGACTGACGAATTCACCCAGTCTTTATCAGTGGACGTAATCCAACACGCGTAACATCAGCCAGTCTTTATCAATGCCTTGGCTCCAACACACACTACATTGGCTACATGATCCTGTAATGTATACCTGCGCGCAAAGAGCGCGCTATGTGTGGGCAGACGCCTGAACTACATTGTCTCTAATCGGTGCGAAATTCTTCTTGAAAGGCCTGTTACGAGACTTGCAGCGGGAGAGATTTTGCATTTGTGGTTGCCTCTGCATGCATCCCGCAGTTTCCAAACTCATCAACACAAATGTGTTGTAGATTAACATTTTTTGGTTTTTCGTTTCCGGTGAAAATTTGTTAGTATTTGTCTACTAAACTTTGTCATTTTCAAGGTTACATAATTAAAAAATATAACTTATATCAAAATTTCGATCAATGGCAATCTAGGACGAAATTTTACCAAATATAATGGTTTACACAGGATATCTTGCGCAGTGAACATAGATTTTGCAGCTTGGAGCCACATGTCCCACGCCCTCTTAAAGCTCCATCTAAGCCTAAGGCCAGACCAGTGAAGCGCCTACTAGACGAAAGGCACCCGCCCACGTCGATCTCCGTTCATAAGTGCCGCTTACTCGATACTTTGTTCTAAGATGAGTGTTCTGAGCATGCCCCAGTATACGAGAATCTCATCCCTCGACCAGCTGGATTTCCACCCGGCTCGCTTTCATAGCACTAATCAGATAGGGGAGGATCTGTGGTTTCTAGGCTGTGTTGTAGCCTCCCCCCCCCACCCAGCTAAGTATCATCCTCCTGCACACTGCAGCTAGGCACATGCCACCTCCTTAACTACTAAACCCTGAATAGAGGTGACAAGTTCGTTACAGATGTTTTTTTTGTAAATGGTGTGACTTGCCAAGTAATAACTGCAACTTTATAACTCATATTTTACGACAATGAATTTAATGATACTTTTTTAAAATCCATTTTCAATTTTATGTCTTACAATATTTTCACTGAAATTTGTTATTTTTTGTGAGTTCCTGAAAGTATGTTTGTAAAATGGCTATCTTCGTTAAATCCAGGGTTTGTAAAATCTAGGGTCTTGTACATGTGAGCAGAATATAATACTCTTTTAATTTTTTCCCTCGTCCCAGTATGTTTGCATGCTACTTGGCACTACAAGTCAAAATTCCTTTAATAGATTGTTTACAGGAAATCATCCAGTAGAACACAGAGATTGTAATTTCCAGGTGGATTAAGACATGGGAGGTTCAGCACAGGTAACAATGAATATTTATTTATTTTTGCTGGCACAGTTAGATTTCACTGTTCACAGAGTATTTCCTACACTTGTCTGTACCCAGACATAAAGGCTTATAACTTATTTATATGCAGGAAAATATACAAACTGACTGAAAATATCATTTGAGCACATGTTTTTAAAAGGCCAGTTCATTGTGAACCACTCATAGTATATATTGTCACAGAAACTGCTAGCCTTCATGTCCCTTGTGATATTGTGGTAAACTTTAACACATCTACACAATCTGCATGATGAGAAATGTATTTTTGTGGACACTTTAAATAATGACTTATCCTGCAGACCTTATATATGTATACATAT
>PNEQ01079761.1:0-60388 GCA_003012365.1 Medauroidea extradentata | reverse complement strand
AACTCTTAAACCCGTTCAGATATTAGGGTTATATTTTCTTCAGAATGACTCTTACGAAAACGCATAGGCTATTTACTCAACCTAATTTTTCGAGTCTCAAAATTCGAAACTTAAGGGAGTCAAAAGCCGTAAAATATGTTATAATCAATCCTCTATAACTCTTCAGAATATATCCAAAAATTCCTTAAGATGTTTCGGGATCTTTTATCTTCAACCTCTAAGGGCAATCACAAAACGTGGTTTCAATAAATCCTCTTACAGCCCGGTTTCACCAACCTCTATGCTAAGCATTTAACATTTGTTAAAGAGGATTGACCGTTACATTTTCTGTTAATCCTCTTCAACAAATGTTAAATGCTTAACAGATGTTGGTGAAACCGGCCCTGTATCTCTTAAACCTTTTAAGATATCTACACAATTTTTGAATATAGGAATGAACCTTACGTTAATACATATGATGATGATGATGATAATAATAATATTTTTGAAGATTTTTAAAAATTTGACAATTTAGGGGGTAGAAAGATGAAAAATGTTACAGAATTCCCGAGAAACAGGTATGACTACGGAGAAACAATTTAAAGCGGGTATTTTTAGTCGTCCTATAGATACGTGTACCTTTTTAGGCACGAGCTTGAATAGAGAGAATTCTTACGACCTATCTTGCGTATAGTTGTTTGGAACACTGGCTGAGGCATTGGGCTCGATTCCCGTGTAAGGGGGAACTGCTTGTGATATTATATCCGTACATAGTGGTAGTTGACAGAATAGGTATTTTTTTATCTGAAGTATGAACATTTAAGAATGGTCTCCTCTTGCACAATAGGCACCCGCTGAAGGTAAAAAGGGGTAAAATGTATTTTCCTGAAATCCTCGATATCTCGTAAACTTGGTGAGGTATTGATATGATTTGGGGACGAAAAGTCGAAAAAGAAAGTGTATTCGCAATGTCTTCAATACCTCATTAACGCGATAAGCTATCGTTATTTTTCCTACAAAGATTCTCCGCTGGCAAAGCCGCGGCCTGGAAGCTAGCTATGATATGTTTGTGACAATAATAATGGAATACTTAAATATGAAAAATATGTTACTTAAAACTATATTTCCAATATCACTGTAAAACTGCCAGGCGTGACCTTAAAAGACACACACTTCAACGTGTGTTTGATATATTTTACAAGTACAACACCCCTATAGGGTTATGGTTTTGAGCCACATCAGAAGTCTTCTAGAAGAAATGACTTGAACGAGTAATGTAGTAATTTGTGCATAAGGGCGATATTATCGGTGACCCGCACACCAGTCTCTCCGTTATGGCTTAGGCCTGTCTTATTGTATTGCTTCTAGTCTGTAAAAAGCGAATCTCGTAGACTTTCCTTAGCAATTTCGATTATTTGAATGCTATGCCTTAAATGTCAGTCTACTTTATGCTTGACCAGCCTCGTTGAAATAATTAGCAATCAGAAAAACTGAAATCAGAAATGTTTAGGAGCTAGACGAAATGACTGTTCCCAAAAAAGATATTGATTGCGTAATTGTTTGATGGATAGTTAGCAATTACGTTGGCAACCGTGTTATCTGTAAAAACAAACCTACGCAAGTCAGAAGTGAAGTGCTGTTATCCTGTCTGGTGCATTTGGAATAATCAGAATCTAAGAGCACTGTACTCTAGATAAGATCTAGGATAATGTTCGGAAGGCTAATCCGCCAGGTTTTCTTATCCGACCGAACGGAAAATATCTCAACTTGAAAATGGTTCAACGGACGCAGTGGCGCAACAGGTCAAAATACACTTGTAATTAAATAAATTTTCCCTAAAGATGGACGTAGTTATGTCATATGGCGTATTCCAATTGACTGCTCCCTGAAGACTGAAAATATGCAATAGCCACGTGATTGCTCGCAACGAGTGCGTATTGTAAGCTCTACTAGGACACGTCGCATGTACAGTACAAAATATTAGTAACAACAGATTATTTATAACACACAGATCTTCAACCCCAGGTAAGGCCTACTCCAAAATGGCTAAAATCCAAGTCTGGGAAATTTGAGAGGTTACTTTACTATAATTAATGTTCTTGAGTAGTCGGTGCACGAACGACTCGTAGCTGTTCGCGTGGTCGCGCGAAGTGGCTGTCATCTGGTGGCTAGTTCATGAACTAGTAAAGACATCAACAAATGTCGCCTTTTACGGCAATGTGGAAGTTCAGATGTGTTTTAGTTTTATTGCTTAAAAAACAAGTAGCCTAATTTGAAATGTTCTGAATGTGCAGGTATTCATAGTATGAAATGTTTTGGTTCCCGCGTTAGTTTAAGGGGAACATTTTAAAGCATTGTTTCCTCGTGACAATCGCAGTTGCTTTGTGCTAGATAACTTAAACGTGAAAGATTTGGCTACGTGTGTTTGAAATTCGACGAAATGTAAAAATTAAAGCAAATTTACATGACGTAAATTAAAAACGAAAATTCTTCGCTACGAATTTCCATTATTTCGAAGTTGTACGTGTCTATTGTATGCAGACATTTACACATCAATAGAAATTATCCAACGCAACAAATATTATTTGAAAAGTAACCCATTCTATTATTCAGTTTGTGACTGTCAGTGGAGATATTTTAAATAAATGTCTTTACTATCTTAAGGATTTTGTAAGAAATATACACTAATACGTATTTGATGTGTAAGAAAGTATTGTAATATCGTTAGACAAATTTAGGTATATTTTTATTACATGCGTTTTAAATGTTTTATAATAGTATTCCTATCTATTATAGAAATTTTAAACTGCTGTAATTATACTGTAGTCGTGTAGTCGAATTACGGTATTAGCTGAAATTACTTAATTTAGCTGACATCCCAAATGTTTGCTGTTTTCGTCTGTTAACTTAAAACTCTTACGGTGTTTGGCAACATATATTTATGTAGTAGCTTTAGTAATTAGTTATGCTATTTATAACATAAGGGAAACAATGGAGACAAATATAACATCTTATTCTTGAACAAATGACATTTCTATCCTAAAACACAATGCCGCATCAATTCATATTCTTAATTTCCGATCCTTTGATAAACAGGCAGCGAACGTACTTTACACAATCAATACTTTCATGCATTTCTATTGGTGGTTGAAACATACTTTTATTTCACCCGGTTCGCACAAAAAACGAAAATCTTAAATACCTATACTGTTTAGGACTTGTAAATTGTTTGTAAATATTTTGTATATAAAGTATAAAGAAGAGACACATAATTTGAATTTCCCGCTTCTGGGATGCTGGGAGTGGCAACATTGTTTGTGGGAGTTGGCAGCCTTGTCACTGCTACGACTTTGGTTGGCGTCCCTTGTCCAGCCAACAAAAGACAGTCTAACAACCAACATGGCGGTGTGTGGTCGTGGTGGTGTATTCGCTCGTTCGTCTTTTTTGTATCCAACTGTAAATGTTACATCCTAAATTTATTACAGTCCACTCGTTAATTATGTAACAGATAGAAACAAAACAAATGGCCAAGCAGCTTTGTTGATGCCGTTGTTGCCTTCCACTTTGTCGTATGCAGTGCTGCACTCTGGAGGAAACGACACAGCGAGCGATGCAAACATGTACGCAACGACCGTAACCGTAATAACGTGTACGGGTATAAGAAAGTAGATATGTGGTTTATGATGGCCTTGTGCTTGCTTGTAGTCTGTTTTGGAAAATGGCGGAAGGTGTCAGCTGTTCGTTATTTTGGTTCGGGAGTTTCATATGGGCCACCATATTTTTGTGTTTCTTATTCATCTCACGAATTTGATGTCATGATTTTTAGACATTCAAAATTTCGTACGTTTTCCGTATTTGCTGTGTAATTTTATTTTTCTTGTGTGGCCACAGCAAATATGTGACGATGACTTTTGCCAATATGCCTTGAAAATGTTTTGGAGCATATTATTCCCTTAGACATTCCTCGTAAATTTGTGTTGTACGGCCTTCCTTACCTACTGTAAATCAAGCAACTAAATCCTCGTACTGCTTGCAAACAGCACAATCAAAGAATTTCATAGCAGCACGCTAGCTGCTATTACTGCATTTATATTTACATTAAAATATTATCTGCAATAAATATAATGTAGTTAATCTGCATCGGAATGGGGTTTCATTTGCATCGTACAAATAAACATAGTTTTAGTACCTTTGTATGTTCCATTATTAAGTTTGTGACTGTCAATGGAGATATTTTTAATACATTTCTCTATATTAAGTTGAGATATTTGAAGTACTTTGTAAGAAATTGGCAGTGGTATTTGGTACATGCACGAAAGTTTCCCAGTATTATTATACAATTTTCGTTATATTTTGATTATCGTAGTTGATTTTATGAAACCTCCTATGTGCCAAATTATAAATAGAATGTTAAATTTATTTTCTCTGTGCCTTTGCTACAGTTTCCACAGATGGATAGAAACTATGCTTTTATGACATTTTACTGTTGTTACTAACAAATACCATAACACTGTTAGTGTCTATGTTTTTTGTCTCCTTAAAAAAATTGATTTTAATACATAGAACATTTCATAAAATAACTTACGTTATATAGCTATTTTATCGAAATTTTAAACGCTGTAATTTTATTGTAGTCGAATTACGGTATTAGTTGAAATTTCTTGTCACCGAAAATGGCGATTATGTATGTTTTTTGCGATCATACGCATGAATTTCGTAGCACAGAATATTTCAAAATGTACTGGCGTGTATAGTACACCTTTAAATGTAATATTTCGTGATAAATGATAGGGTGAGTAGGGTGACACTGAATGCCTCATATAGGGTAGTTGTCAGCTAGAAGACTGCACGCCATATTGCTCCTAAAGGCTAGGGTGAGGCGAGATGCACGGCTGTGCCCTCCTTATCACTTCCACACTTCTAGGACTCTAATACGTGATATACGTTCACCTAGGCGTAGAAGAAAAAGGGCTCAAGTGTAAGTAGCAGGTCGCAGTGTACTGAAAGGAAACAAGGTCTGGATGTACGCCTGCACAAGGGTAGTTCTACTACAGGTTAGGAAGGTAATCGTGTGTATTATTAACGAGCTTGCGGCAAGGGACGGTTTCCGACGTTGGCAGTACGGTTGTCAGTAAGAGGTCTGATAAAATGACAGATGGTAGCAGCATAGATAAAGAAAATAGTCACTCGATTGAAGTACGGTCAACTTTCTAATTGTATTCGCAAAAAATAATCTCACTTCTATAGTGACGGAAGCTCTGTAACCCGGAAATGACTGACTACACTACTACCTGATCAAGCAACACTTTATATCGACATCAGCACAGCCCGTTACACTTGGGACTTATGCACTTAACTAGTAGTGTTGCCAAGAGCAAGAGCATAAAATTGTAAGTTTCATTCTAAAAAGGCGAAGAAGATCCGTGTGTCCAAAATATAATCAGATGATTTTTCAATTTCTCCCCCCCCCCTTTTTTTTTCTCTCTCTATCTCACTTTGGCATTTTATCTCTCTTCCTACATACATGTATACGTACGTATTCATAAATTCATACATGCAAAGAGTCCACCTTAAGGACGTAGGACCCGTAAAAATTCAAAATTGTATATTTGTGCCAAACACTGTTCAACTTTTACACATCAGATATGTCATTTCCCCGGGAAAAAAATTAGGTCCCATAGTTTTAGCATAATCACTTATCAAAGTCACAAAATGGCAGTTGCGGTGTAGCCAAAATAATAAAAAATTATTAACTTGCAGAAACAAGATAATTCATATCGATACTTAACGATGTGAACTACTTCAAGACACTTTTGTAAACACAAAGCGATATATTTTTGTAATTTTTAAAAATGGATGAAAATTAGTAAATTTTTGCATAACTTCGACTTTCGGCTACTACTGAAATATTCAAAACTAACTTTTGTCAAATATGTCATGAAATGCATTGATACACTGACTTACAGTTCCCGTAATTTTGAATTCATTAGTTAATAACTTTTTTTTTATTTATTTCGGCTGCACCGTAATGGCCATTTCGTGACTTTGATGAGTAATTTTGCAAAATCTATGGGGCCTAATTTTTTTTATTTGGGGAAATGACATGTTATCTGATGTACAAAAGTTGAACGGTGTTTGGCACAAATATAAAAAAAATGAAATTTTACGGGAACAACGCCCTTAAGGTACAGTGTAAATAATTGTCAATGGCTCTAAAACGTTATTATTCACTGCATGTTACGGTCGCTACCGTTTATACTGTCCATACACACGCATTATTGACAATTAATGCTCAGAGTAAAAAATAAGGTAAAGTACCTAAGTTAATGTAAAATTTAGTTCGCGGCAACTCAGTTTGCCAATCATTGTCTGACTGTAAACGTATAAACATTTTACACTTTATTAATGTTTGGTACTGCGTTTGTTCATTTATCTACTGCAATTACTCCATGTATGCTGTTTTAACAAGATGAATACTATCGTAGTAGCTGTTATTGAGAAATTTTAATGACACAGTTTTGAATGTAAATATCGTGAAGTTTTGATTTAAAAACTCTGTATGTATGAACACCTGAAGACGGGAGCAGATGTCAGATCCCGTAACGTCGTGAAAAGTCGGCCTTTGTAAATCTACTGTGTTCTTTTGTCTTCATTGTTGTGTGTAGTCTGTGACGTCATTGTTGTTATCCTGTCTTGTGTCCATTATTGTATTCATACCTTCCAGTATTGTCTGTGCTACCTTAATTGTGATTTCCTGAACTTTACACATTAGTTTTCGACTTTTATTTTAGGTTATATATCATTCCCCCCCATTTATTTGTAGTTGACTAATTCCTTATGGGATCTTTTATGTTCTGTTTTGGTTTTAGAATGTGTTGACTACAGCCAACTCGGCTCCTTGTTTTCTCTTTTTTCTTATTTCGTTGGTTGTCTTTCTTAGTCTATTTCTAATATTTCTGGGACGACATAATATTTCAATGGCGTATGTCCACAATTATACAGTTTGTCATGTATGAGCAAGCTGTAAATATTTGGAAGACGTGCGGCAACATGGCAGTTTGGCGCGGTGCCGTAGTTGATAGATAGTGCCGTCATGCAGGCCTACAGTCGAGACACTTTGATTGTTACGTAGGTTAAGTGGCATGAAACTAAGCTATCTGAAAGGAAGGAATTAACAAATATTTTCAAAGTATTCAGGTTATTGGGAAGCTGGTATAACTGGCACTAGGTCAGCGCTGCGGGTTCCTCCAGACGTTGATGAACGTCCATGACCGTCGTCTGTAATGTGTGATACAGTTACTGCAAGCAGGTGACCTTGGCTGTTAGACCACACTAGTCCGGTGTTAAGGGGCCCGCCTCGTGGCACATGTGTGTGTGTGAGTGAGGTATGGTGCTAAGGGCGACGTCGTATGGGCCATACAACAGTGCGTTGCCTCTACGCTTAAGGCGTGCAGTCTTCGCGAAAAAACAAATTTCCTATGGGACTTTAATTAGTGACCCTATTGTTTTATTTACGAAATCACTTTACTAAAGTCCAATACACTACCCTTAAATGGTTTCACATGTATTCGGCTAGTATATTTTCCGCTATAGCAGCCTGAAAACCCCGTTTTAACCCATTTTGACGTGCCCTAAAAGGGGATTTCTAATACGTGTGTTGTCTTGAAAGTACTTAAGAGCAGTCGTCTGAAGTGTGTGTTCTTTTCGTAGAGAAACGGCGTGAACACACGTGTATTAGTTTCAGGGTAAAACGTATTCTTCAAACACGCTGCAGCGCGATTTTATGGCAACGAGGCGGGCCCCTTAATGATAAGCTCGCAAACACCTCCCTCATGAACTGTTAGCAAGGTCCATGCCTGACGCACTATTCGTGTTGTAGTTTGTCATACACGTTCTTCCACATGTTGGGTCCGCGGTGATCGAATGGTCACACCATTCGCTTCCCACCAAGGCGCTCCGGGTTCGACTCCCGGCAGGGTCGGTCCCAACGAGCTATATAGTAAACATAGAGGTGCGCCCAATTGAACGGCTGTTTTAACCCCAGATAACATGGCGAACAGCAGTGTGGCCAACATTATGTTAAAAATCCGTCATTACGTTCTCATAAAATCCGTTCCTTTATAGCTCGTCTCTCGACCGGAAATAAGAGTCCGCCATTTTATCTTGAGTCAAAATACCACGCTCAATTGGGCTTCACCTCAGTACCTCGGAGATTGCTGTTTCCGCCCCTCTATGTTTACTATATAACTCGTTGGTCGGTCCCCAGATATTCACAGCGTGCCGGACGATGCCGTTGGTCGGCTAGTTTTCTCGGGGATCTCCCGTTTCCCCCACCCTTTCATTCCGGTGCTGCTCCATACTCACATCATGTCACATTTCACCAGTTCTAAAAGACCTCGATGTTGAGCGCTGACCAAAATCCCTCTCTCTCACTCTTTTACATGTTTTCACCTATATGTTTACCAAAAATTACCATACTCTTCAAAACTATGCTGATCTCTTTTAAAAATTATTTCAAATACGCTATGTTTTTAGGCGTACCTTAAAACTGCTGAAAACGGCTTTTTCCAAACAGCTCTATTTGGAAAAATTATTGACTTGATTTGTAAAATGTAGCGTTTGTTTGATGGAACGACATATTTTCGCAAATAAAATGACAGTTAACTGCCACCGCTTTGCACGTTACACTTGTGATGGCCATGTAAACATCAAGCCAGATTCACAACCACACTTTAACGTACATATGAACACACGCACGTACGTTAAGTATTAGAGATTGGATTCACAACAATATTTGATCTACACATGCGCGGAAATTATTTGTCACAACCAAATGTCTGTAGTATATGATCGTAATCCATTAAAATTTTTTTGCAACGAATTAATTAATATATGACAACAATATGATTTTTCAATATAAATTTCTATTTGCGTCTTACGTGTGCACGTACTGCATTCACAACAGCCACTTACAGGCCATTCACGATAAAGTGAGCACTGCATCAAGTTTTCTTCCTGCTGTTGCGCAGCCATCTTTGCTGTTTTCAATATGTAAACTTCCCTGTAACTAAAAACCAGTGTAAACTTTTCAATGCACTCCAAAGTTAACATCTATTGGCCCACTAAAACATATTTGTAATTATTTAAAAGTTCTGACGAGTGCTGAGTTTATAGTGAACAGCCTATAGCGTACGTATGAAGCAGGAAGTTGATCAACTCTGTGACGTACGTACGCCATGTGGTGGTTGTGAATCCAGCTGTACTGGAGAGCTTCTCTTGGTGCCAGTTGTACGTACCTAGTGGCTCTCAACACACTTGTTAGTTTATTATCCTGTCCATTTCTCTGGTATGTTGTATCACCAACTCTTTATTTTCTAGTTAGTTCCCAGGTTGTTAAGGCCGCAGTCTACCGCAATTTTCATAATTTTTTTTTTTTAATTTTTACCAGATTTTTTTTTTATTTTAGACACAAAATGGGACTAAATTTGGCGCTTATGAATGAAATTTTTTTTATCTCTCATAGTTATAGCGTAATGGCTTGTTCAAGTCATATTTTGCATGTTTCCGTTTTAAGGTCTACACTAAAACCAACTGATATACCAAACTAAAAAAAAAAAAAAAAAAAAATCACAGTGGATAAAGGCATCGTAGTCTTTAATGTCATGCTCATAAAAATCAAAAATTAAAATTATTTGTATTAAAAAAATGCTGAAACTAAAAAAAAAAAATTAAAATTTCAATATATTTTTTAAATACAAATATTTTTTATTCTTTATTTTTATGAGCATTACTTTGTAGCCTGCAATGTTCATTTTTTTGAGTTTGGTATATCAGTTAGTTTTAGTGTAGTCCTTAAAACGGAAACATGCAAAATATAACCAACAAGACATTACGCGAAAACTATGAGAGATAAAACGATTTCTTAAAAGCCAAATTTAGTCGTATTTTGTGTCTAAAATAGTAAAAATATGTATATGTTACGAATTAAAAAAAAAAAATGGTGATGAAAATTGCGGCAGTCCGCGCCCTTACACATAAAACTGTTCAAGGTAGGCGGCGTCTTTAAGAACGTGTGGTAGATAAATATATGCTAAAAAAACATAATTTTAACGATACCAGTTCTTAAACGTCGGTACGGGAAAACTACAAATCAACATTTCTAGATAATATTTGACAACTTCATGAGCGAATATTTACCCAGAATGATGCATCTGTTCAAGAGTGATTACTCGTGTCGCAGTCAAATGTTCCAGATTACAGCGTGAGCGATTGCTCTTCAGAAAGACGTTTCTCAAGAACAATTTTGCCCTGAAAGTTGTCACATGCTATTTTTATTTTATTTATTATAATGTTTCGAATTGTCTTCGGGTAACTTACAGTTTCAAACTGCTGCATATACCGCTGAATTACGTCTGTACAGTACGAACATTGCTTGTTTAAATTAGATTGTAAAATTACACACACTATCGAGTCTAAGAAGCAGAATACATTTATTTTATACAAAAAATTAATATAACACGTTTATAAAAGCGGCTAAAAGTATAAATAATATCTACTAGCCCCACACAGATTCGTAAGTACATACAGATTGTCTTGAAAATTTGCGATTGTGAATTTTTATTAACAATGATAATACTCGTAAGATTTGAAACTAAAAGCTTGGGCTCACGTAATATATATTAGAGATGAGTATAGCGTAGCTGTCGTTGAGAAAACTTTCAGCTAAAACTGTTAGTGACATATCGATGGTGCAGGTGCAAAACCTGGTATGTCAATTTTTGACAGTATTTACATTTTTACACATTTTCCCTCGGCAAGAACAAGAATGTCCAATAAATTAGTTGTTTTTTTCCAAAGCACATTTTATTGTATTGATGCAAACTAAAGGGCTGTAAAATTCCTTCCACGCCAGTAAGATTTCTTCTCCAGTTTATCCGCCCATCTGAGATCTTTCCAATTGTGACATTCGAGGTTCTGCATCTTCACCATCGATATGTGAACTATTCATACGTCTTATTATCTGTTACATGGGCTCCACATAATTTATGTATTATTTTTTTTCCGTTCTCTATCTTGAGTAAGTTATTTTCACAACAAAAAGTAATTCTCAATCGTTCATTTTCATGAAATTATGTACGTGACTAGGATAATTTTGCTTTATATTTTTATTTGGTTTTTAAAACTTTATGCATTGAAATATTTTTGTAAATTAATTACTATAGTCTTGTACATTAGAGCTGGAGGACACTAGACACGTGCGTCATTTTCGTCCTTAGGTATGACTTATGTGGCTTCAGGGCGCAGGGCGAACTATTGAACAGCTGCAGGTAGGAGACACTATCTAACATGAAGTATGTGCTCTCAGCTGAGGGCGGGTCTCAAAGTGTGTGTACAGTCTCACTCTACACTCTCACTCTCGCCCACTCTGCAACCAAATTCAGCGAGAGATTTGGTCGGCGCTTAACATCGAGGGTCACATGAGGCATGGGTGGATCCAGAATAGGATTTGGGGGGGGGGGGATATATTTTTGCTTTCACCGGTTGGCCGATTTAAAGCGAGGGGTCCAGAGGTCCTCCCCCGGAAAATTTTTGATTTTAAGATGCAAAATGGTGCACTTGGAGAAGATTTTGAACGTTAATGTTTTAACACACAACAGACACAAATTGGAACATTTTCAAAGAGTTTACAGTCTGTTTCTTAGAATATATTGCAAAGTTAGTAACATCTACTGCATTTTCAATAGTTTGAATAAAAAGTGTAACATTTCTAATACAAGGTTAGGCTCTTGGGGGGGGGGGGATTTTACCAATTCCCCCTCATTTTTTATCAGCAATTGAAATAAGGTGAGTATGGAGTAGCTTTGGAAGGAGGGGGGGGGGGATATTCCCGAGAAGCCCCCGTCTATCAGCGGCAGCGTCCGGCAGATTCCCACATGCGGAAATCCTGGGACCGACACCGCCTGGAATCGAACCCGGATCGCCTTGGTGGGAGGCTGGAGGCATGACCTCTCGGCCAACGCGAATTGAGACAGCTACCCTCGGATTCCCCCTCGAAACACTGCAACCTAATGTGAGAAAAGGAAAGCAATGGACATATTTCATACACTTAGAAAATAATTTTTACTAACATGAAATACTAGCCATCACCTTGACCGTTAACAAAAACTACGCCATGCACACACACGTCGTGTTTCTCTAGGTTTTGAATGAAAACAAAGATGTCTTCCCGCAGCGAGGGAGCATCGTAGCTCACCTTGGCTCACTCTATAGCAGGCCTTCTCAATAGACGGCCCTTGGGCCAGATGCGGCCCGCAGAGAGATATCTACTGGCCCGCCATCAAAATGTCAGAAATAGGTGAAAATGTTTTGTTATAATAATTTAAAGCCTATTTCTTAATAGTTATAATTTGGTCAAATGCGTATGACAATGATTTATGTTAGACTAACTTTAAGTTCAATTAAATGATTCCGTACAATGCCTATAATTATTGACTGCATTTTTTATTTACTGTTGCCCCCCCCCCCCCAAGTGTTTTTGGTAGTAATAAAATTGAAGCAAGTGGCCCGAAGGTACATTTAATTGAGAAGTCTGCTCTATGACGTCAATAGTGTGCGAGAGAGTGCGCTCTGGGCTATTTGAGACACGGCCCGAGAATCTTCTCCCTCACCTTGAGACGTCTCTTGGCTTCCATAGAATGTGATTGTAGTACGTGATCAGCGTGTACAAAGATGGTACTCTCTCTCCCGCACAGTACGCCAGGACGACAAATATAGCACGTGTTTGAAGAAGGAAACAAAAACTGTGTACACGGCCACACAAATATGCATGTGAATACTCGAGCTTAACTCTGTAACGTCGACAACCCACTGACAAGTTGATTACATTGTTGCTTTTTATACGCACAGTCGGAGCAGCTGGCATTTATACACACACTTGAATATCTGGGTTTATTTTAGCAACGAAAATATGTTGTTTTACGGCGTGGCCGGTACGTTTTGCGCTCTTCCTGCGATGGTATGTCCACTAAGTAAAGTAGTAAAGACTGCTCTCTTACTGTCCACAAAGTATAGTGGCAATGGCAAGAGTAATATTTAAAAAAGTGAAATGCATTGTGGCCTTGGGCATTAACTTCAAGGGGCAGGTTCAATGATTTAATAAGTTTTATATTTGTACGAGATACGGTTTGTTTTGTAGGCATATGTTGTGACTATTTTTACTGCAGTGAACATTTCTTATTTTTTATAGTTTTTTTTACGATACTGTATAGCCAAAATTAAAAAAAAAAAAAAAGCTCACTGAAGAACAGTGTCCTGTACTACGCCAAGATTTGTACACTTCCTCATTAAGTTTGGGTTTTGCGTTTTATATATATATATATATATATATATATATATATATATATATATATATATATATATATATAAAAGCCTAGATATGTAAAACCTGATGAATGTGGCTATTATACATGTCTTTGCGTAGTCCGTGATGCTCTTCTTTAAAGTGATTTTTTAGTTCTTCCAAGTTCATTGGTTTTCCTTTTTTGAATAAAGCCGTTTTATGCAAATTCGGACATATAAATGCTGTTAAACGAAAACTTTCAAAGCTAAATAATGTTCGTTATAGTAAAATAGTCCGAACGTACGTCTATGAAACAAACCAACCACATCACGTAGAAACATAACAAACAATTTTAAAACAGTTTAAATATTTGGTGAACTCCCCATCTTATGAATGTTAGTATCTACAATTTGTGTTTATTACTTAAACCGCTATGTTTATATTAACAAGTTATGGGAATGTACACTTTGGAAGAGAAGCCAGTGCTCCAAAAGTGTCATTTTTACCGCACTTGTCTCGTAATAAGCACACTACATCGAAATGTGTTTGTAAACTCAGCAAGTAAAAATTAACGTTTATGTTTGATATCTGCTACCATTCTTGCATTTGGCTGCAGTGAATGTAGGATATTGTCACTTTTTTTTGCAGCCAACCATTTTACTTTGTTAGAGCGAGGCAATCGTTTACGGGCGCGGTCTACCACAATTTTTATCGCCGTTATTTAATTTTTAATTTGCACCGGATATATTTTTTCTTATTGTAGACACAAAATGTGACTAAATTTGGCTCGTATGGAATTTTTTTATCTCTCATAGTTTTCGCGTAATGGCATGTTAGTCATATTTTGCATGTTTCCGGTTTGACTACACTAAAACCAACTGATATACCAAACTCAAAATCACACTAGATAAAGACATTGCAGGCTACAATGCCATGCTCATAAAAATAAAGAATAAAAATTATTTCTATTTGAAAAAAAAATGCTGAAATTGAAAATAAAAATGTTAAAAATTCGATAATTTATTTTAAAAACACAAATAATTTTTATTATTTATTTTTATGAGCATGACATTGTAGCCTGCAATGTCTTTATCTAGTGTGATTTTGAGTTTGGTATATCAGTTGGTTGTAGTGTAGTCGTTAAAACAGAAACATGCAAAATATGACTTTAACAAGCAATTACGCGAAAACTATGAGAGGTAAAAAAATTTCATAAGAGCCAAATTTGGTCACATTTTGTGTCTACAATAAATAAAAAAATATCTGGTACAAATAAAAAATAAAAAATGGTGATGAAAATTGCGGTAGACCACGCCCTTAATATAATCTCTTGCGTCTCAATCAAATGTCAGATGTGCTCCGGAAATACGTCGCACGCGAGAAATGTCTGCTCAAAATATTGGTAAAATGGTTTTATACGATTGGTCCTTTTTAATCTTTT
Source organism: Medauroidea extradentata (assembly GCA_003012365.1). NCBI lineage: Eukaryota > Metazoa > Arthropoda > Insecta > Phasmatodea > Phasmatidae > Medauroidea > Medauroidea extradentata. Next base: position 45,629 of record PNEQ01079761.1, on the reverse strand, counting down.
CAAATTGGCTTCGAGAAACTTGCCGTTTTCAGTTGCTGTATTTAGCGTCGTTTTATTTGCCACGTCCTCTGAATGCAACAGTCTTTACTTTAACTCACTAGTCTGTTATAGGCGGTTCGGGATAAAGTGAGCGCTCGATAAAGCCCTGCTACAGTTCTATTTTCAGCAAATTTGTGTCGTTCCGCGTGTAACGGCTAACAACGGGAAATGTCTAACCTCTCTGGACACATCACTTGATGTTTGCACGTGGAAGATATATTGTGTAGTCGGTAGGTACCTGTGTATTCTCATAAAAAAAAAGTTTATTAATTATATGAAATACAACTACGTCTCTTTCGGTTGATTATGTTTCTGTATTGTTGTATTTAAATAGGAAAATATACGGAACTATATTGCGTAATTTCATTGCCAACCATACAAGCGATAAGGGGACTATAGATAATGTAGAATTATATGAAGTAACGGCTAGTGATATTTTTCAAATGTAAAATTTTTAGTGCTTACTTTATCGCGAACGACCTTTACTAACGTAGTTTTAAGTTGTTTTGTGTTCCTATCGTTGTTTACAAAGCAACAATGAAATACTTGTCACGGGCACAACATTTCATATTCCCTGAAGAAAAGGCAAACGTAATAATTTATGTTCTATTTTTCATATTTTAGGGGTTACCATGGTCACCATCTTGCACAATATATTTGTTTTCATAAAATGGCTTTAAATTACATATTATAACAATAAAAACGTAATATTTTTGTAATTGAGGAGTATCTGTTAAAAAGGTGCTATTTCCACGTTTGAAAAGTTGTGGGGAAATATGTACATTCACCATCTTTTGATCAGGCTAGTAAAGTTTGGGGTGTGTGTCACCAAGGAAATACATTGTTTTGCTCGGGAATGCACAGGAACTTCCATAGTATTCAAGTACAGGACTATATCATGGTTAGATTCCATTTATTGTTGTGAAGTGGAAATATTACTTTTTGAACAGACACTCCTCCTCGTATGTGGACAGGTAGATTGTTTGGCCCGGCTTCATGGATTCAGGAAAAAAAGAGGAGGGGGGGGGGGTAATAAACCATTGTCTCTCCATGTTGGTGTGCTGTTGCATATAAGTAATACCTGCATGCCTTCATTTTGTGTCGTCCAGTAGTAGCGACTTTTTAGACTGACCTTGTAATTTATGAAATGTAGCTCTTTGCACTGTCGTCGTAAAGGCCACGGTCTGACTTGTAATTGCTATCAGTTTTTTAATGACAGTTACAGTAGATATGATATTTGTTACAGTTGTATCGTGTCGGTTGTGTATTTACTATATGCGTGTGAGACAGAAGCATGGATAATGCGGACGGAAAGCAGAAACTGAGCACGTATGTCAAATGTCTCAAGTTCGTACATAGCTAACAGCAGCACGTGTATGTGTATAGGTATAGGCGGGTCAGCATAAAGTGAACACTTAGTTATATTTTTCCTTTCAGTTAACGTATAGTTTCCTGTCACTTTTTGTGTCAACAAAGCAGGCCAAGTAACTATCAGAGTGTAAAGATTGAACTTTATATTCGGATGTGAACGTATTAAGGGGGATTGATCCCTGTCACGTCGGTTTTACGGTTTTTCTTATAAATCAGGGAATATACACATTGTTTTACTTTTTTTACGCTGACAAGGCATAGTTTATTGTTTCATTCACTTTTTGGAATCCATATGGCATTGTTTCTGTTAATGTTGCGGCCTCTGTAGTCGCTCCCGTAAATAAAGCAATTTTTCCTTTTCAACTGTTTCCCGTTGCAAAATAATGCTCGTATTATGGTTCCAGCAATTACAGAAAATCGATTAAGTTTATATATATGCCCTGTCGTGACAAAAATGTTGATACATCGACTGGAACAGAAGTTACCGAGAAGAAACAGATAAATCCAAAGTGGTAGGGATCAATACCCCGTAAGGTCACAAATAATATTTTTTAATCATTATTCTAGACAATGTCGTATAAAGTGCTCACTTTGTGAACCGCCTGTAGTAAGTAGCTGAGGAAAATGCCGGCGTTCCAGTGAATAGACCAAGCGACACATTTCGATCACTACGGTACTGACATTTGAAATATAATGGACCTAACATAATACCACCTTCATAGTTATAATATAAAACATGTTTGTCCACGTTCTGTGTGTTCCTTGCCATTCGCCCGATTGCTGTGAAACTTTGCTGAGTTGCGTGTGAGCCCGCCAAGGTTTTTGCCGGAAAAGGGGAAGGTGGGAAGAAAGGGGTTTCAAAAAACGTTTGCCGGTAGTGGAAAAAATCTTTTGCGAATTGTTCAGTGCGTCCGCGAATTTTTTTTTTATTTTTATTTATTTAATTTAAGGGCGGAAGGGCGAAACAGTTTAGGGGCAGAATAGGTTACCCAGAAAATTTTGCGAGGCAGAGTTTTATTTTTAAAAATATTTCTAAAAAGGTAATTTATGAACCTTAACATTTTGCGTCGTGTAGCATTTTTCAAAACTTTTGTTTCAGAAATAATACCGCATTAAAATGAAAACCCCGCGCGAAGTCGCGGGTGCCAGCTAGTAATTAATAAGTTACAACAAAATTAATTAATCTCTAAGATTGTGTTGTTGTAAAGTTTACAGAACGATTCTTGCGAGAAAACAGTTTATTTCTCAATATGTGTTTTCATGTTGCATAGCTCAGGTTAAGTTACTGGTAGCTGAGCTTGGTTTGAATGCAAGTACTTTGTAGTTCGCGAGTTTCATAACATGCTTTAATCTGGATTCTAAAATATGCTAATACATCAACATTAAACTACCAAATACTCAGAACTTCCCCTAACTTCCAACATCCAAACAAATGTGTGCAAGAAATAATATCACTATTACCGTCTTATTTTACGTTGTATTTGTTTTGAAAGTCCATCCATTCTGTCCGCAGTAATACCTCACTGCGCGCTATAGTCTCTGACCTGTACTGTTCGTTCACGTCAACAGTCTTCGTCACTCGTTGCCACAGACGTCGCTCGCTAGTGTTTCAGCTGGACTCGCCGGCTCGGGGTAAGCCGCCCTTCATACGTGGCGATTCCTTGAAAGTTCCTCCAGCGATCAGGAGTAGGATCAGTTTGCACACCTTCAGATATACAGGGTGTCTAAAACAAACACGTAATACACACACCTAGCGAATCCTGGAGACTAAAATGTTGTATGACGACATTTTACATGCACAATGTGGCAACACCGCACGAAGAAAGTCCCCTCTCTCGCTCCACTTCCAGGTATTATTTCATGTATAGGCCGTTCGGGATAAAGTGAGCACTAAAAATTCGACACTTTAAAAATATCACTAGCTTTTGCAGCATATAATTATAGTTGCCTTACAGCTTGTTTGGTTGGCAGCGAAATCACGCGGTATAGTTCCTTGTATTTCTCTATTTAAATACAACAGAACTGAAATAAAATCTACCTAAATCGACATGCTGGTATTTCTATAGTTAATAAACTTTTTGTTATCAAATTGTATAGGTCCTGATCGACTGCACAATGTATCTTACATGCGCAAACCTCAAGTGTCGTGTCCTGCCGTTAGTCATTACGCGCGGAAAGATATGAATTGACTGAAAATATAAGTTTAGCAGGACTTGTTTTAGTGCTCACTTTACTCTGAACCGCCTATATGTTAATTTAAGTAAACGTAGAATCATGTCGAGACTTCTCGGGATTTTAACCTGCACCCACGATATACAGGTCAGAACTGTAGTAGTAAGATAACTGAGGAGTGCAAGAAGGGACCAACTACAGTGCTGTGTTGCCACATTGTGCATTAGTCATCATACGACATTTTGCCACTAGCATTTTTGTCTCCAATTTAATCGAGGCTTCGCGTGGTGTGTTTGCTACGTGTTTATCACGTGTCCAGGACTCCAATGACATTGAGTTTGTCATATAAACAGTCTTTAAAATATAAACAAATCACTACTTAGATGCTCCGTGCAGACCCGTATTCAGCAATCTTGTTGCTTTATCGTTTGCTGCGTGAAGATCTGACCGCATTCACACATCTCGTCTTCAATGATGAGGCCCTGCATGGAAAGAACCTCCCCGTAGATCGTTGTATAATATTCCAAACATTATGAAACCACAAACTATTGGGCGTATCCTGGGCAACGTTACGTGTTAACTTAACTGCAGATCCTTCCCACATCCAGGAACACTTAACAGTTTGAAGCTTATGATATATTACTTTTCATGGAGTTCCAAACTCAGTTGGAAAATGCAACAAATAGATGGTGTGTACATGATAAGAACAAAATACTTTCAGTAAAATGTTACGGCTACTTATGGACAATAACTGCTAATATTTTGTTATATATACCACAATACAAGGCAAAATTGAAAGATATTATGGACATTTGATAAAGCAGAACATACATATTTGTTACTAAAACATGCTATGTTATTTCGTTAATTATATATTGTCATTTTAAATACCCTACCTGTGACTTGGTTTGCCTGCCTACTAAGTTTTAGTGTGTAATAATTTAAGAGATTGTGTTTTGTCTGTTCTTTATGCTTGTGGCTTGGGTGTCTTCTGCATAACGCCATTCAGTTTACAGTACAAATACTGAAATGAACATCTCTGGTTCATTTCAAAACTGAACATGTCGAATGATACGGCAAAAAAATGTACATAATTTAAAAAAAATTGTCCTCAGAACTACCACATTTTATTGCAATTACGCAAAACAGTCTGTCAAGGAACCTCACACACAACACATGATTCGTGCGCATAGTTCGTATCAGTAGCGGAATTATACAGACTTGTTCGAAATAGGAACACGGGTTGGTAACAGTCAGCTTCTGCTCGATACATAACTCGATGTTAAGTAAGAAGGTCCTTTGATGTCACTGCCTCGTTAGCGAGGTTTGTGTTCGCTTCGTAGACGGAAGTTATGTTTTATGTTGTACGACAGACATCAGTTTCCTCGGTCTCTCGCTTGTTTCTCGAGCAACGAGCTGCTTATTCGCACAAACGACCGTTGTTCTAAGGTCGTCGTGGCGTGGGGATTATGCGCTGTCAAGGTCTTGAAGCGCCGTCGAGGCAATAAGGACGACTAGGGCAGACATTTACAATGTACAACATTGCCTTTCGCTCAAGACACAAGCTTGCCGCTTGTGACTTCCAGCAACAACTTTATTGAATAATAATAAAGTTAAAGTAGTGCCGCTTGTCATAACGGAATTTGGCGGTTTAGAGAAGAATATAGTAAAAAAAAAGTTTTGTAATAGTGTTACCAAAAAAAAAAAAATTTGAAAATAATCTGTAAATATGAAGATTTCTTTAGGCAGCGATGGGATGTCCCACAGTTCAGTATAACTTAATTTCTGAAGAAACTTAAAATAATAATAAATATCAGTTGTGTGAAATATTTTGTGGCTATTTATTCGTGTAGTAAATACACACAATAGGAAAAGTAAGTAGAGAGCACTCCCACGCTTATTTTACGTCAAAGTTAGTTTTTTGTTTTTGTCACTCAAAATATTAAGTTACGCTGAATTGTGGGACATAGTATCGCTGCTGTATTATACTCTGTATATTTAAAGATTTTTTTTTAACTTTTAAATTCATATTCCTACAATTGCGTCTTTTTTAAATTTTTAGTTTATTTTTTAAAAATATATCTTGTCTTAAACCTAAATAGAGGAAACAAGTAATGATACATTTCAGAAACGTTGTTTAAAAATTTGATACTTTTTTTTTTTTGCTGCAGCAGTATTGAATTTTTTTCCCAGTGGGTGAAAACACTAGGTCATAACTATGTAATTATTGTACTGCCATTGGTTATTAATACGTGCGCGAATTTCAAATTCGAAAACCTGGAAATGTATGAAGAGTGAATTTAAAGATTCCATGCATGCATACAGATGGAGCTAATGATTGCGTGATAAAAAATGACATGAAATGGATGTCCTCAGCTTCTTGTAATGGTTAAAGATTTAAAAATAATATTGGTATGTAAACGTGTTCTTAAATGGTACTCGTAAGCAGAATAAATTGTAAATAGAAGGCATTTTAAATGACGTACAATTGTAGTTGTGCACATAGCTTGGAAGCCGGGAGATAAGGGCTAGATTGGCTAGTGCGTATACAACCGGGTCGCCTTTATGTGCAGGGCGAGAACACAGTGTAGTGTCTCGGTCCTTGGTTTTTTTCCTATGGTGCTTCAAGCGATGACCCTATTGTTTTGTTAACGGGAGGTGCGTAATTAAGTCCAGTTTGTGCTTCTCATTTTTTTTTTTTTTTTTTTTTTTTTTACGATTCCGATCGGTACTTTTTACGTGGCAGCAATCTGGAAAGCAGTTTTAGACCATTTTGAGGCGCCCCGAAACTATGTTGCTAAGCATGATACCTAGATAACAAAACTAGAGAAGTATAGTTTTAAATGTTTTCGTATATAAATATATCGGACGCACGTTAAGTAATGTATCTAAAAACTTTCTCATAAGAGGGCGTAGTACATAATTCAACGCTAAATGTATTAATCTATAACTGTAGGTTTCTTGGAGCCAATTTGCGAAAATTAAACAATAGTAATCCTAGACAATACTTTTAGCCAACGTTTTAAATAAAATTGTTTCCAGTGTTATGAACTTCTGAGTCACAATCTCTGACGCCGGAACCTCGTGCATTTAACTGCGACGCAAGAGATCACGCGTAACGAATTATTAATTCTGGATAAACATTTACTCATAAATTGGCAAATACCATTATCTAGGATTGTCATTGAGTATTTTATCCATATTGGCTTCGAATAAAGCGTAGAAATCAACGTCCAAGCGGGGACAAATCATAATTTTATATTTTTATGAAATACTGTTACTTTTGCAGATATTACTTGGGAGTACATTTTCATGTTGCGAAAAAAATAATTTGGTCAACCAGTTTTCCCATTATGGCACTCAAAATTTGTACGTTTAAAGTTCTTATAAGCTATATAAAAAAAACACAACCTTCATGTTACGGGCTACTGCTTGATGTATTTTTTAATGCATTACAAAATATTTGTGTATTTAAAAAAATCGGTAAGAGGCAAAAAACATTGTAAATAGACTACGAGCAGCGTATGTGCGTGCGGACTGCAGTGGTGTGTTGTAGGTAGGAAGGTGGGTGGTCGGGACAAGGAAAGCTAAGCGCCTTGGGTAGGTCGTCTAGCAAGGCAGTATAGCCCGGAGCCAGTCTGCCGTATCAGCCTTCCTTGTACTAACACGCCTGCTGTCTGTATATCTCGGCGAGCCTGATATTGTCCTCGCTAGGACCCAGCCACATATACGTGCTTCATGTTGTAACCATAGTTAGGTTATTATTATGAGATTGCTTTAAGGACATTGGACCCGTAAAAATTCAAAATTTTATATTTGTGCCAAACACTGTTCAACTTTTACTCATCAGATAACATGTCATTTCCCCGAATAAAAAAATAAGGGTCCATAGTTTTAGCAAAATCACCTATCAAAGTCACAAAATGGCAGGTGCGGTATAGCCAAAATAATAAAAAATAATTAACTTGCAGAAACAAGATAATTCATATCGATACTTAATGACGTGAACTACTTCAAGACACTTTTGTAAACACAAAGCGATATATTTTAGTATATTTTAAAAATGGATGAAAATGAGTAAATGTTTGCATAACTTTGACTTTCGGCTACTACTGAAATATTCAAAACTAACTTTTGTCAAACATGTCATGAAATGCATTGATACACTGACTTTCATTTCCCGTAATTTTGAATTCATTAGTAAATAACTTTTTTTTTTTATTTCGGCTGCACCGTAATGGCCATTTCGTGACTTTGATGAGTGATTTTGCAAAAACTGTTGGGCCTATTTTTTTTTATTTGGGGAAATGTCGTGTTATCTGATGTGCAAAAGTTGAACGGTGTTTGGCAAAAATATAAAAAAAATAAATTTTACGGGTCCAACGCCCTTAACTTATCCGCCACTTTTTTCTGTAGAGAAAGCCACCTAATTAACAACTAAAGTTTTAAGATTATACTATACATGACGTCACAATAAATAATATTTTAAAAATATTGTTCTAGACACGATGATCTTGAAAAGTTTCTCCAGTTTCTCCAGTTTCTCCTGTTTTGCGATAATTACTTTTTAAAACTTGAACGATAGCAAATATCAAACATCTCTGTGGCAGTTTTGTTTAAAATTGTTTTTGCCGCAATAGGTGAACAAGAAATTCTACGATTTCGATTAAAAAGTCAATTTAAAAAAAATTAGTCATCATAAAGAAGACTATTTTAAACAGAACTGCCAGGAAAATGTTTGATATCTGCTCTCGTTCAGGCGTAAAATATTAGTTTCTCTAAAAAAAAAAGTGTAAACAAGAGTATGGCCTCGACATGAACCGCCTATAGCTGTCTACAGGACTAGAGAACGCGATGTGGCTTCACATGTACAACCTGACTATAGCTGCTTCGAGATAAGTGAGCACTCTTGAAGTACATCTTTTCAAGAATAATAATTGAAAAAAATATTATTTCTTGTCACCTCTAACTTCCAGTCTCGTATATTGTATACACTTAGACTGTTAATAAGGTAGGTAAAGTGTATATTAAAGTGGTATAGGTAAAGGTAAATTAAAGTGGCAGGAAAGTGTAAATAATATGAACAGAAAATAACTAAGATTTCAGAAGTGCTCATTTTATCCCGCACCAACTGTACGTGTACACATGTACAGCTTCAGTTGAAGACGCCTCATTTAAGGCCGTTCTAGTGCGACATTCATCATTTGATATTTGTACCATGTAATGTTGATTTTGCAGACATTACTAGTGACAAAATTTTACTTTTCGGAAAGTTTTAAACGTGCATAATATTCGCACAACAAGAAGTCAGAAGAGAATAAATTTGCATGGTTACGGCTGCATGTTCCCAACGAAAACCAAAACCAACGGACTTATTAATTGAAACAGTTTGCAAAGAAATTAGATATCACAGCATTCCTTAAAAATTGCTTAAAATAAAGTATTATATATTGTAAATTAATACCATCTTTGGTACACTTAAAAACAAAAAAAAGTAGTACGATTTAGTTTGTATGCAGCACGGTAGAGGAAAACAGGTCTGGACACTCGCCTATCTACCAGTGTATTTTGCTTCACCCCCTTGTTGTTTGGCTGTAGTTCACCAAGTTACCGAGAATATTGTGTTTTATTGGCGCTTCTGTTAGGGCGGTGGAGCCTAAACTCCGCCCATTTTTTTCCATTGTTAAATTTATAAAGTAAATAAAGATTGCTGGAGCCTTTTTTTAAATTTGTGAGCGAAGAAAGTATTTCATAAATTGATAAAAAATACGTTTTGATAAATTGAAAGGCAGTGGGCGGAGTTTTGAGTCCGACCGCCCTAACTGAAGCGCCAATAAAACACAATATTCTCGGTAACTTGGTGAACTACAGCCAAACAACAAGGGGGTCAAGTTTCCAGGCGAGTGTCCAGACCTGTTCTTCTACGACCGTGATGCAAGCAACTCTCGATATTCCTCCTGATTACAACAACAATCCCAATGTTGTGGCTATGACCGTCAATTGTTGGTGCATGTCGGCGGCAAGTGCACGTCAACGTTTATGAAGGCGACGAGCTGCCATGGTGATAAGAGCTGATAGTAGCGTGACCCTTTACTTTCTCATAGCCCTTGAGTGGCTGATTAAAAAACCTAAGAAAAACTCATATACGGACTCGACGCGCTCTACAGTATGTCCGGAGAGTTACACACGCTTTTCGTCACACAACTAGATTATCAATTATATAGATAATGTGACGATATTAATGATCACTAGATCGGCCTGCACCTTGTGGCAACCGAGTTTCAGTTCAATAGGAAGAAATGGTTGAAATTAATTACTCTCAATGGGCCAATTTTAATGGTAACTGTCTCAAACCAAGGTTAATTCTACTATAGGTTAGAAATATAAATGTTAAAAGTTTGTCACAGGGAAAATTTGTGCCGCTTGAGCGCTGGTATCGGTAAAGTATGCGAACTGACCAATTACAGAGCTTTCCTGAATTTTAAGTTACGTTAAGTTGATAATTTAAAACGCGAGATTGGTTTATTTTCACATGAAGTTAAGGGACTTGTGTCATTTTCAAGCATATTTAACTATATCTGTACTACGGTTTCGTATTTTTCTTATCCCTTAGCTATATCAGCGAAACTAGCGGCAGAAATGTTCCCTGTGCCAAACTGTGCCATAAGAAAACACACTTATCTTTCTAACCTGTAGTAGAATTACCCTCACTGAAACACACAAGAATTCTGAAGTGAAACTCTATAAGAATACTGCCATACGAGAAACTTTGCTATTTCTTATTTAAATTTAATACTAAATAGCTTAATTTTTTTTTCAGTTGAACGTTAAGCAAAAAGAAGTTATTTCCGTTGCAGTATTTATTAAGAAATATTACGTAGAAAAGAACTTAAGTTTGAAAAAGTTATCTTTACAACTGATCCATTCAGAAGTAATTAATATCTACATAGACTCCCAACTTACACCAGTAGAGGAGATAAAACACGTAGTTAAAATTTAATGATTGCAAATAACTGTAAATGAAATAAAAAATTAAAACTTTGAAAAATTAAATAAAAAATTGAAATATTAATTTAATAACACATTTTTCTTCAGATATGTACGAAAAGCACTGCACCTTATTTTCGTCTACCCGTAGGCTTAGAGATATTATAAATTTTATGTTGGGCTGTTTTTTAACTAGCCTAATTTTTTTTCTGTCTCTTAACAGTAAAAATATATTTCTATCTATTATTTTGGGTTGTGTTACTTTTTAATTTTTTAACTCTATCTACTTTCTTAATGACATTTTTTTTTGTAATAAATGGAAGCTGAAAAGAAAATTGATGCCACTAACAAATAAGATTCTATAACGGAACTTCTTGGTAATAAAATAGAACAAACCAACGAAAGATTTGGATTATGGTTTCTTATAGAAAATTAAAATAATCTTGTTACAAATATTGGCGTTATAATTTATACAAATGGAGAAGAGAAATTAAAAGAATTAAAACCAATTACTGAACGTTTTTGCGATAGTATTATGGTAGTTAAAATAACTGATTTTACAGATTGCGAAGGGGCAATGAAAAATCGTTAATCTCTTGTAAAAAATATCAGCTTGTGGGGGTTATAATAGTATTTTAAGATTACTATTTTCTAAATTCAGATTAGCTAGACACGGCGTTAAAGCAAAAATTCCTTATTTATTAGATTCCAACGGATAAACAGCTTATGGAGTTGTACAAATTATTGGGGAAGACATAAAAAACAAAAATATAAAAATCCTGTAGCTATTCTTTGTAAAATAGAATTAGCCGTTAAATTAGATATATTATTAAAAGAATTAGCCAAAGAACATTATTATTTATTAGCTTTAGACATACCATAAGATTTTGCTGGCATTTTTAACAAAGAAGATACGATTAAATGTTTTACAAATAATTTTAATTTTCGTATAAGAGGAAAATATTAAGGAATTTTTTATCTAATTGTTAATAAGTCTGTTTGAAAAGATTGTTTAACCTGGATAAATTCTAATTCTAGAGTAAACATTTAAAATAAATGTATTTGCTACGGTAATTAATAATCCCTGGAGTAAATAAACAACTCGATAACCATATTACAGGTTTTATAAACTGTCCCGATAAAAGATTAAAACAAACATTTTCTTCTGTTTTAGCTAAAAATAATGGAATTACTCTATTAGAAGCAACAATTTATGACTATGCCAACGAAATTCCTAAGGAAAATATTTTAATCCAATAACAGCTTGTTTAAATTATTAACAAATGACTGTAAATATTTGGATAAAGCTCCTTTTTATTCCGACTGACAGAGATGAAAAATTTTAGAAATATTTTTACTGTTAGGAGACAGACACAATTTTTTAAAAAACTTTTTACTGTTACGAGATAGATACAATATTTAGACATATTTTTCTGTTAAGAGACAGATAAAATTTTAGAAGTCATTTTACTGTTAAGAGATGGAAAAAATGATTAATTAAAAAAACAGCCCAACACAAAATTTATAATATCTCTAAACCTAAATTAAATAAGAATTTAGATTTTTAAGAGAGTAGCCGAAAGTAAGGTGCAGTGCTTTTCGTACCTATATGAAGAATAATGTTATATAAAATTAATATTTAAATTTTTATTTAATTTTTATAGTTTTTTATTTAATTCACAGCCTTTTGTACTCCTTAAATTTTAACTGTGTATTTTATTTCCTTTTTGTAAAAATTTTCGTTTTGTAAAAATTTTCGTTTTGTAAAAATGTTTTGGTTGTAAAATTGTGAACAAATTGCCTTAATGTATCAATGATTCTTGTGATTTAGTTTTTGTGCTATTTTAAACACTAAAAAGGGTCACTACGCTTGAACATACAATATACTCCACTTACACTCTGCGGTAGGCAGCGCTTTTGTGCCTACATGCTGAAATTATTTGCCTGAATTATAAAGGCTTTTTCATAGGTTTCCGACGTCGTCTCTGTTAAAATGTGATAAATATACGAATTATTCTAAAAAATTTGCGTTTACGTTTTAGATACAATAAATGAACATTTCAACTATAATACTGTGCAATACGAATTTCAATTATTTATTCAAACAGTGTGTTCAACTTTTTGCTCAACTGTTCCTTGAAGTATTAGCAAATGTTCCAATTCTTTGGTAGGTGTTAAAAGGGCGCAAGTCATACGAAAATATGAGACTTATACTCCTATAACAGTTTTACCTTATATAATAATTTGGACTTTAGTGCCAAAATATTGCAAAATTTAAATTAAAGCCGTTATTAATTTGTGCAAATCAAGTAAGTTTTCTCGCACCAATGCGCGATAAAAGTATATATGTACGTAGATATTGGACATATATGAATTAGTTTTGTTTATTTTATTTTTGAGTGGCTTTAAGAAAAGTGGGTCTTAAGTCTCATCGACAGTGAGGTCATTAGAGACGGCGACACACAACTTGGTACAATGACAGTAGCTGGAAGAGGAATCGGCCATGGCCTTTTAAGAAACCTTCCACCATTCGTCTATCGCAGTATCGGGAAACCATGGAAAACCGATATCAGGATTGCCGGAGACGGGAATCAAACCCTGACTCTCTTGAATGCGCGTCCAACGTGCTATGACGTGCCAACTATTTGTGTGTATGAATTACTAAAATATAATAATTCCTATCTTGCAATGTGGGTGCTGATCGAAAAACTACTTTCTTGCAATGTGAGTTTCCGTACAGGAAGTAAACCAGTGTTATTCCGAAATGTAAATGTGAAAAAATGTTTAAATATGAGGGGGTGGGTGAGACATACCCTTCAGGATTGTGTACCCTTGGGGGAAGGGGAAGGGGGCTCCACATATCTCCACGTGTATTGGCACTGCTCTGATATTGTGTTACCGTTGCGTCACCTCGCGTCATAAAGTATTTGTTAATTAAGTATATTGGTTTGAAGTATCGGTATATAATTGAAATATCGTATTGATGTATGGATATTTGTTTGGCATCCGTAGTTGGGCGCACCGCCCGCTCACCTTGATGTCACGTGAGTTTATAGGATTACATATCGCCTTGGCATTACTCGACTGGTCTGTGGCTCTGGCCTCGTCTTGACGTACGGACGTGTTGGTTACAACTACGCGTTTATATTTCGCCGGCTAAAAGTCATCCACAACCAAGCTGTACACTTGCAAGTGCATGTGTTTGTTTTATGGGTTGGGGCGAACAGGGTACGAGAAAGGTGCATTTTCATTACATCTTACATTGTAGCATATTACAGGAAACGTTTATTGATATTCGTAACGAATTTTAAGTCAGTACAGCAAAGTAAACAAAAATATTTATGTTGACCTTTCAATGCGTCATAGCACTACATTGCCCCAGATAACCCAAGTGATACACAAAAAAAAAATTGTCGGGATTATAGTCGGAACTTGATAAAGATAGGTTTGCATTTAGAATTTGAGGAATTTTTCCCCTCAGTAAATATTCTTATATCAGCACTGTGAGTGTAATAAACCGAAAGAAGTAGCTATTTGTTTTTACTAAGCATGGCCTAAATTAAAAATTATATATTTCCCAAGAATAAGCTTAAACATTACCAGGTTTACATATTATTTCACAAGGGAGCATTAAACCCTTGGGGATATTAGTTCGTTATTATTAATCTATACATATTTGAGGATGAGTTTTGGAACTATTACAATTAAAAGAGTGAAGCATGTTTTTTTTCAGTAAAAACCATTGTTTTTTTATATAGGGCTATTGCCGTATTACTTCGACAGTTCGATTAAAAACCTTTCTTTTACTATACTTGTCCTGACTATGACTAATTTTTTTTTGTCTTGCCTGATTATGTGGGCAGCATACATAGTAGCTGGTGTAATAGTGTATGCCCATGCTTGTACTGAAAATAGTATTTTTCTATGGTTAATTTAACTCTGGTTGAGTAGTTCTTGTAAGTAAAGGACTAGAGAAGTTTCTGGACTGAATACTTATTATTGCTGACCTTATCGAGAGATACACAGTGGGCTGGGATGAAGATATTGTTGGTTATAATACTACACGTCATAGAACATGACCTCGCTGTAGTCTGTGTGTTTCACGTAACAATCCAATTATTTGACAATTCTGAAGACTATCGCGTGTACACATTTCTACGGGACGGTGCTTGTTCAATTGTATAAAGTGCACAGTTTGAGAGTCAGCTGAGAGAGGCTGTGTAGCAATCACTTGCGGCACAGGAAACCACTGCTTAGTCCACGATAGCAGCTGTACAAATGAATGAGAACACGAATTGCAAAATATTGATTTCTTATATGAGGTGAATTATGCATGATATCTCCATGTACCACTGCATGATAAGCAACCATGCGAGACTTGGGCTAAATTAGAGACGAAAATGTTCGAGGAAAAATGTTATATGATGACATTTTACGTGCACGGTGCAGCAACATTACATTGTTGTTATGGGCGCGGTCTATCACAATTTTCATCACCATTTTTTAAATTTTTTGTTTGTAGCAGATATTTTTTTTTCTTATTTTAGACACAAAATATGATTAAATTTGACTCTTATGAAATGTTTTTATCTCTCATAGTTTTCGCGTAATGGCTTGTTAGTCATATTTTGCATGTTTCCGTTTTAAGGACTACACTAAAACCAACTGATATACCAAACTCAAAAAAATCGCAGTGGATAAAGGCATTGCAGGGTACAATGCCATGCTCATAAAAATAAAGAATAAAATTAATTTGTATTTAAAAAAAATTATTGAATTTATTTTTAAATTTTTATTTTCAGTTTCAGCATTTTTAAAAATACAAATAATTTTAATTCTTAATTTTTATGAGCATGACATTGTAGCCTGCAATGTCTTTATCCACTGTGATTTTTTTTTGAGTTTGGTGTATCAGTTGGTTTTGGTGTACGGTAGTCGTTAAAAAGGAAACTTGCAAAATATGACTTTAACAAGCCATTACGCGAAAACTATGAAAGATAAAAAAATTTCATAAGAGCCAACCAAATTTAGTCACATTTTGTGTCTAAAATAAGAAAAAAATCTGGTACAAATAAAAAATAAAAAAATGGTAGTGAAAATTGCGGTAGACCGCGCCCTTAATCCCTTATTGCGCTTCAGAGACAGCTTACTTACGTTAGGCCTCATACTACTACTGTTCTGACCTGAATATTAATGTTCCTATCTACTTGCGTAGAAAATACTTTGCAGCGAGTTGCGATTAATCATTTTTTGAGTAAACTACCCAACGCGCATTACACGTGTATGTCTACGAAAATAACGCACACTAAAAAAAACGCTTCTATAAGTTTAAAAATTAGTAAAGCGTATTGGAAATATGATTTTTAAGCCCCTCAAAATGGCTAAAAACGGGGTTTTTCAGACTGCCGTACCTAGAAATATATCGGCCGGATTCTAAAAACATCATGATAAAAGCAAGCGTTAGACTTCAGTCGATAGATTCCATAAATAAAATGACATGGTCTCCGCTTAAAGTCCCAGAGGAAAATGATTAATAGTAAAGATCCGCACGCCAGTTGCGTGGCAGGCGCGTTGAGACGATACTGCGGTACAGACGCCGATGTTGTGCCTCACACACACTAACGCAGCCTTAAGGCTCGGCTTCAGTCGCCATATTTAAATATTTTATTTTTCGTTCTTATTAAGTTCTTAGAAGAAAAAAATGTGAAATTCGCTATAATAATATGAATTCTAATTACCTTGCGCTCCAATAAAAGTATCGCAGTTGAACTTCTAACGTATATTTAAGCCGCAAGCAGACATATAAATTAAGAAAATGAAAAAAATTGTTCGACTGATTGCGACTTAAATTTACACTAAAAGTTAAACTGCGATGCTTTTATTGTAGCGCAAGGTAAATAGAATTGGTATTATAACAAAGTTAACATTTTTCTTCTCGGAATTTCATAAGAGCGTAAAATAAAATATTTCAATATGGCGACTGATGCCGAGTCTTAAGGGCGCAAGTTAAAATCCCGAGCAGTCCAAACATCATCATAAGCTTACTTGATGTGGTGACATACATAAAATAATATATGAACATGGAGCGCAAGAGAGGGCTAACTACAGTTCAATGCTGCCACATTGCGCATGTAAAATGTCATCGTCCAACATTTTGTCACTAACATTTTCGTCTGCAATGTAGGCCAGGATTGTCGCGGTGCGCATACTATGCAGTTGTTTGTAGACGTCCTGTAGTCGAACGTGTGGCTGTCACTGGTCTAGCCAGCGCGGAACTGTATGTATGTATGTATGTATGTATGTATGTAGTTAGTGCGTGTCTTCGTCTAGGCAGGGGCTTACAGGAGGCTGGACGGCCTCGAGGGAAGCTTGTCCCGCGGTAGTTGCCCTGGCAACAGCGCAGTGTCGCGAATGTCACCTCGTCCCGGCGTCCTTGCCAGCTACAGAGTCCACCTGCCATCTTTATACAGGAGGTTTCACAACACATCATTCCTTACCAGACAATATCAACTATTATTATACTACTTTTTAAAACGTAGAAAATAAATCTCTCGTATGGAAATACTTGTAAAATTTAAAACATGGTATAAATAAACTGTGGGACGCATGAATAGGTAATTGAGTGAGTGCGATATTTTGCCAGCGCTTAAGGTCTCGCTCATTAGTTTTTTTTTTTTAACGCAAATTAATACATATATCAAAAATTCATACTGGCAGTTTTAACACTTACACATCATCGTTTGTAACATAATTTTTCTGTTGCAGTACACCAAATGTATTTTTAAATCTTTGCCCCCTGAAATAGCACATATTTTGTGGTCAAAATAAGCAAAAATGAAGCAAAATAATGTTTTATTGCAAACGGTACATTATTTTACAAAAAACGCTCTGGCATAATTGTGTATCGTATGACTGTACATAGCCTCGAATTTTTTCAAAGCATTTGATTAAAAAATATTCAAGTTATTTGCAATTGTTTGAAATAAATGGAAGATCATGCCCTTAAGGGGCCCGCCTCGTGGCACATGTGCTTGTGTGAGTGAGGTATGGTGCTAAGGGCGATGTCGTATGGGCCATACAACGGTGCGTCGCCTCTACGCTTAAGGCGTGCAGTCTTCGCGAAAAAAACAATTTTCTTATGGGACTTCAAGTGGTGACCCTATTGTTTTATTTACGAAATCACTTTACTGAAGTTCAATGTACTACCCTTAAGTGGTTTCACATGTATTCGGCTAGTATATTTTCCGCTTTAGCAGACTGAAAATCCAGTTTTGACCCATTTTGACGTGCCCTAAAAGGGGATTTCTAATACGTGTGTTGTCTTGAAAGTACTTAAGGGCAGTCGTCTGAAGTGTGGGTTCTTTTCGTAGAGAAACGTCGTGAACACACGTGTGTTAGTTTCGGTGTAAAACTTTTTCTTCAAACACGCTGCAGTGTGATTTTATGGCAACGAGGCTGGCCCCTTAACATCGAGATCTAGCGCCGGTGAGGGTGACGTGATGTATGGAGCATCGCCGGAATTAATGGGCGGGGAAACGGGAGATCCCCGAGAAAACACGCCGACCAACGGCATCGTCCGGCACGAGTCCCTCATGCGACAATCCTGGTACCGACCCCGCCGGGAATCGAACCCGGAGCGGATCGTCTTGGTGAGGGGCGGATGGTCTAAACATTCGGCCATCACGGCCCAGCAATAGGTAATTGATGCATGAATAGTTCACTTACGCCACTAACAGTTTAATTACATGGCGGCTACTCTGTGCTCACAATCGTTTTCGTAGGATAACTTATTTTATACTTTTTATTCCGTTTGAATAACACCATTCGTACCCCCAATACAATACCAACACAACTAAAAAATTAACATTTTTGAGTTATGTATGTAGTGAAATAGAGAATAGTATTCTCTACCTAACACAATACTAACATAACTAAGAAAAACATTCCAAAAATTAAATAAAAAGATTTGTTTTTAGCATCTTTGCCAGGTAACACGAGGATAAAGAGCAGAAGTCACTTTTCAGTGTAACATCAACATGTTTTGTGTTATGTTTTAATTACACTGTAATCTTCCAAAAATCAGAAAGTACGTATGTGCGAGAACTGCATTTATCTCAAAATGACATATTTTGAGTTATGTTGGTATTGCATTGGGGGTGCGATATATATAAAAGAACTCGTTTTATTTAAACGGATTCCTGCTTTTTAGTCTTGCGTGTGTGACATTTTGCGATCGATTTTAAACGAGCAGAATTTGTACCAAACATAGAAACAAGGAAGCTAGTTAATTGTGTATGTATTATCATCCACTTCGTAGCAATGTTTAAAGTTTCAAGTCGCTAGCTTGTCAGGAAGTTAGTTTAAGGAAAATTTATTTAAATTATTTTACAATTTTTTTTTATTTCGTATATTGCGTTGTCATCCGGTTGTGAGCTAACAGACAAGAAAGAGAGTTAATAAAAACGTGGTAAAATACCAGCTGACGTATGTCTGGAACTACGCCAAACGTTCAATATACATACGAAAATTTGGCTTTAAAAACAGTTATATACAGTAACACGGGGAATATATAATGTGCAGTTAGTGTAGGCTATATATTTTACTAGGTATAATAGTAGCTATGTTCAAGACTGAAACACGATCAGTATACGAAGCTGAAAAAAAATACAGCTTTGGTAAAAAAAAAATCCTTTGTCGTTTTCAGGGATAAGTACAGCAGAATTTGCATGATGTTTTTCTCGTGCAGAATCACCTGCCAGCGTTAGTGACATTAGTTGCGAAACAGCCTGTATATTCCCGCAGCATTAACTGAACAGTTGTGTACATTCTGTGGAAGCCAGTGTAGAGAAGAAACCAAGTATGGACACCTGTTCACTTCACACACTGTGGGATGATACTTCCACTGACCAGTTGCCCCACCCCTCCCTTCCCCCTAGTATTTACTATGTTAGTCAGATCTGCTTACTTTATTGCTGTGCAAGGTGATACGTTAAAGTTGCAGGAGGGAAAACCTGTTCACACAGAAGAAAGTTTTTTCCTTCACATTAAGGACATTTTTTACTGGTTTTGCCTTTAATTCTTGATTTAAGCGTAAACGAGAGCAGATATCACAAATATGCTTGGCAATTTTGTTTACAATTGTTCTTGCAATTTTGTCAAGACAAGGAGCTGTATCTACGGTTTCTACCTAATCGTCAGGTAACCAGAATTTCGCTACAACTTTACAAAAAATTGGAAGAAGAAATTTTTGTAAAATCCTTTCTATTGATATATGCTTTAAGAAATTTCACTTAATACATTTTATTTGAAAGAGTTGCTGTTAAATTTGGTCAATTGAGAATTATGTTAATACGCTGAGTAGTTCTGCCTTATTTTACAGAAACCTTTGAACGACTTGAACGTCAATGCGCTTCGTACAGAAACACATGTGCACTATTGCGAGCCTATTGATACGGTAAAAGGGTATCCTTGTTACTGAACAGTTCAAAAACACTAGCCGAAGATAGTATTGCCAGTGTGCTAGGTCAGTAAGTACTGGCAACCGAGTGTTTCGTGGACGTTTTATACCGCATATTTTTATTACGGTGGACAGTATACCTAAATGAAAGATTCCTATGACGTCGAAGTTACCTATAACTTAAAACACTGCTGGGAGTACCACCAGGTAATTTTCCCTCCAAAAAATACATTTTCAGAGTTATTTACAAAGTTTAATTTTTCTGCGTTTAGGTAGAAATTATTCCATTTTTTTTTCATGTCCCTCCTCCCCCTCCCTTCCCAAATTAGTAATCATGATGTTGGTCAGCAGAATGTATAGTTCTACTCTTAAGATTGATAGCTCTGATGTTAATAATGATGCAAGTTTATACTCGCTGTATTTTCGTTCTTCTATAGTGTTGTGTTTCAGACGAAGTTCTGGCCAGCGGCGTATTGTGGTCGTGTTCCAAGCTATGCAATACAAGCTCAGACTATACACTGTGATCACGTGGACTCAATGTGACTACCTGTCATGTACAATAAACATGTGTTGTGTATACCTATGTATAATACGTTCCTAGTCTCTTGTACGCTACTGGAAGAAGAGTGTACCTCTCCTACTAGTCAAATGGTCCTACAGACAACTCAGTGTTGAGTATAGTCACTGCTTATCACTACATACCTTGGAACACGACGACTATACGCCTCAGGAGGGAGGGCGGCTCCCTGCAAAATTTTAATGGTTTTGAAAATTTTTATATTTGTACGAGGTATGGCTTGTTTTATAGATATATTATATTGAGACAATTTTTACAATAGTGAAAATATTCTAACTTTCGTACTTTTGTATAATGGCAGGTGAAAGCCCAAATTTGCATAAAACGGTTTAATACAAAAAAGGATAACCAAAAAAGGACTTACAGAAATGAAATAATTCACACAGAATAACAGTGTCACGGGCTACATCGTGATATAGGCCTATGAAAATCACATCTGAATTCATTTTGCATTTTTAAAATATTGCTGAATTAGAACCAAAGTATTTACAATTTTATGTATTTTTTTAATACTAAAAATGTTACTGAAGATTTTTACATACCTCTTGACGTAGCCTGTGTCACTGTTATTCTGTGTGAATTGTTTCATTTCTGTAAGTCAGTTGGTTTTCGTTTCGTGTATTAAACCGATTTATGCAAATTTGGTCTTTAACATGCCACTGTAGAAAAAATATGAAAGCTAGAAAATGTTCGTTACTGTAAATAATAGTGAATATATCTATCTATAAAACAAGCCATATATTGTAGAAATATAAACATTATTAAAACCATCCAAATTTGTCGTGAGCTCCACCCTTAACATACAACTGTAACAACCCCTTACCAATACATGCACGACTAGCCAAACTGATCAGTAAGTAATGAAATTATCTTCCTAACATGTAGCATTATATAGGAGTATCAGTTTAAACATAGGCTAATACAAGATGGACGTCTGCAGCACGTCCTACCGCAGATGTTCCAGCCTCCATACTGCATTGCTGCTCGGCTAGCAGCCCAGTCCAGTGTTGTGTTCATAGAGGCTTCATTCATTCTCTGCCACACGCAAACTTCACGAACCTCAGGGTATCAGTAACAGTCTATAACAGTTGTGCAAAAAAAGCTAAAAGGGGCATACATTTTATTGATGAGTAATTCATCTATATAATTTGTACTTCTTTTTTCGCTTGATATTTGATTTTTATTTTAAGTTGATAAAATGTGTACATCAAGCGGAATGAACCAAACGTATGGTAGTAACAGCTCTTTGTAACGGACTTCATTTCGCCGAGCTAGTGAATTTCATTGCTTGCTGTAGCTCAGGATATTTCAAAGTTACAAGGATATGAAGTTATTTTTGTTGATAAATAAGATATTTATCGCATCCTACTTTCCTCCGGTTGTTATCTTCAGTTATCTTCTTGCAAGTTGTTCATTAGCCTTGGTACCTGTCACACCATCTTCTATGACGTTCTCTTACCTACACTGCGACCCAATCAGTCGGTTTCGCCCTGATTCGTTCGTCATACCCCAAACATGCCCATATGCTTACTTTTTTTAGTGACTATTTGTTTTCGTCAGTATCGAAGATGTAAAAAGAAAGTATAATCCTGGATTTTACGGGAGGAGGTTTTGTGCAGAAATAATAATAACGGCGAAATGTCGGTGCTTCGCGGGCTATAGGTATTTGTATCGACGGACGGGGTATCATCTTCAATCTTACATTTGGACCCTTCGTTGTCATTGTATATGTTCATGTTGTGTGGTTGTTGGTAGAGATACGTGAATTTCGCAGATATATTGTTGGTTAGGTTGCGCGCCAAGAACGGGTACTTCGTCTCTTCAGCCGATGACTGTCACGACATGCCTTCTAGTACAAGTAAGTAGTAAACAAGGAATTAATTCGTAGATTTATCACGTGGTACCTGCTTGTGCAGTTAGAAGCCAGTGTATAGTCGCGTGTGGCCAGTGTGTGTATAGGACTGAGAAATCTAACCTGCCAATAGATGAATACGTGAAATTGACCCCATTTTACATTACAATACAATACAGTTAAAATAGCGCACGCATAATTTACTTTATCTAGCTTCACACTTTTTTGTTGCTCGTTCATCTCCTGTTTTTTATGGTAATGGTTGATAGTATTTCGAGTTGGTAGTCACGGGACATATACTCCCCTCCCCCTGCGTACACTACTGGAGTAGTTCTGTGTGTCGTGTTTGCCTGTCGTATAGGTCGTTCACTTTGAAGTGAGCATTTATGAAGTCCATTTTGTCTAGAATAACTATTTAGTTTTTCTATTAGTGACAGAAGGGTTGCAGAAGTGAGCATTTTGCAAATAACTCTAATATTTTTTAACCAAATGCTTTGAAAAAATTTGAGACTGTGCAGTCAAGACGATACACAATTTTGGCGGAGTGTTTTTTTTTTATTATTATTATATACCGTTAACTAGCAAATAATAATTTTGCTTCAATTTGGCAACGAAATGTAATAATCTGTTTGGTCTACTGCAACAGAAAAATTAGATACAAACGATGATATAAGTGTCAAAACTCTAAGAACGGAATGAATTTTTAATATATGTGCGTTAAAAATGTCGAAACAACTGCGAAACTAAAGAGCGAGGCCTTAATACGACCCTTGTTGGCAGGGTTGCCAGATTGAAGGGCGCGGGCTTCTGCCACAGACGCTGTTTCTCCAGAGACTGTCGTGTGGTCCATGGCGACGACGGGGCTGCACGCAGACAGGATCTGTGCTGCACATCTCAAGGTCGCCTGCACAAACGCCGTAGGCGACATGTTACCGTTGTTGTGCGGCTATGGAGGGGGTGATGAAGTTGTAAGAAAGAACGTATTGACGGAGACACTGCTGCATGCAAGGCGCTTGAAGCACGTGGCTAGGCGCCGCCGGTAGTAATGTTGCAAGCGATGTGCGGTGTATGATCATGTTCCGCTGTAACGTAATCTGCCGAGATAACGGACTGTACGTAGGTGTTGAATGTCCCCCAGCTCTGCGAGGACCGCCAATTACACGACATGACTGCGAGCAAGTGGGGCTTATCGCACCGCACTGAGGTCTGCCTGGCAACGGAACACGTGCGGCCAGTTCTGATAACCCACTTATCAGTCTGTCAGCCTGCAACGTTGCCAGCCTGTCGCCTCCCTACCCTGGCTTACTAGCCCCTTCCACAAGGCTTAGCTCTTCGCTCTTGAGTTTTGCAGTCGTTTCGAAAGTTAATACGTATATCAAAAATTCATTCTTACAGTTTTAACACTTACATAACATAGTTTGTGCCTGAAATTTTCTGTTGCAACACACTAAACGGATTTTTAAATTTTTGCCCCTGAAATATTACATATTTTGTTCTTATTAAAATAAGCAAAAATGAAGCAAAATAATTTTTTTGGAAGCAAGCGGGGTACACTATTTAAAAAAAAAAACGCTCTGGCAAAATTGCGAATCGTATGACTGCACAGTCTCAAATTTTTTCAAATAATTTGGTTACGAAATATATGAGTTATCTGCAATGGTTTGAAATAAATGAAAGAATAATTTCACTGTACAATATTATGCCAACTCTTACTGGAACTAGCTAGAATTATTTAGCAAAGAGGGATGTGAATATTTTGTAATACTGCAAAAAATTCCTTTACTTTTTAACGTATTTAAAAAATTCAGTCTTTTTGTGATAAAAGAGACAGTGTTATGCATCACTAGATTATTGCCAATTGTTACATATGTAATATTCATCTTTAAATCAGCTCTATATAAAGAATATTAGTCATACGTCATTTTGCAATAAATATCGACCTTGTAGAATTGAAATACGTTTTTTATTTGAAAAGGTTTTTAAAGTGTTTTATTGATATCTTACAATTGGTGCATTGTCTACTAGTGCATAACACCGTCAACCTAAGAGATTAACCTCCGTTTTAGATGCGTACGGAGAAACACTTTTACGAGAAAAACTTCATTCATGGTTACCGTATCGGTTACATTAATTTGTATGCTTGTATGTTAGAAAACATTAGTAATATTTTCTAAAATTATTTCAGATTTTAATATATAATTTAGGAAAATATTTAATTGCGGAAACATATGTACATGAAATGCATAAAATTGTATAGATGCAAAACTATCTATTTCATTACTTAGAAGCATATAAATTATTATTACCGATAAGTTTTATTAATTTTTTTTTTCACACCATATAATTCCTGGAGGATCCGTATTGAAAACACCAAAGTTTTGCCAGTTAATTTTCTAACCATTTTAAATTTAAATTAAAGAGAATTTTGCATAGTTAGAAATTATGAGCATCCCTCTTTCATACACAATATGAATTGTACCGTGTTTTATAGCAATTGTTCCAGTTTCGGTAATATTTTTTGAATAAGCTGTGCGTAGTATTCTCAGGCGCAGTTCTCCATATGCAGGCACTTATCTTCATTGGTACATGATAAACAGAAAAATTATTAAACTTCATTGGGTGCATGGTAAAGTGACCATTTTTTCTACCTGCTTGAAGTTGCGTGAACAAACAACAAAATTGATAGATGCAACTACATTCATGAGGCATTCACGAGGTTTCGCGTAACAAAAAAATACACACGACGTCTTACAACACCGGTTCGTCCATGTGCCAGGTGAGGACTCTCATCATTTATCTATTTCCTAAAGAATCTTCTTAAATTGTTTGTGGGAAGCGTGATATTCCTCGGCCGCGACGCAGATTCTTGGTATTTTCAGTAGGCAATGCACTACTATGATTCAGTGCTAACCTTCATGTATTCTTTTCCGGCGATACAGACAATTCAGGACGAGCCAGCTTCTTCCTACAGGTGAACTCACGCGTCCTCAGGTCATAGGATACAGATCAGTCTTCAGAATTGTCTGTACACCCACGATCCAGTGCGACGACGATTTACGTACTCTTGTACGGCGGTACACAACATTCGGGACGAACTTGCCTCTTTCCATACGGCTCGTCCGGAACATGTCAAGCCTTCTGATTGATTGACTGTTCAGTTTCTGTATTGTTTGGACCTGCACATGGGCGGGACTTGAGTATTTTGGTTGAGGTTGCAGATAAAGTAGCACTAATCCAACCAGTAAAGCGAGGAGATTGGGGATGGTCCCTTAATTTGGCTTTCAAGGAGTAAAATGGTGCTATTTAGACAGCTATCAGTCATGTTATTGTGAAAGGTAGTGTAGCTGAAAGGGAGGGTAAATTATTTATCAAACATATTGGGGTGTCAAGTGGCTCCAAACCCGCCTATGGACCTGCACGAGCTGAGTACTTGTGAAGGAGGCTGGAAGTTGTACAAGGTCGGACACGCAAGCAGGGTCCAGTGATAATGAGAGAAGGCTCGCGGCAGTGGGCCAGTAGTCCGGCTTGTACTGCGTGCAGAGGGGCTGTTCGGCTGGTTGTAGGTACGTATTCCGTATGCAAATGGCGGCTGGAACTGTCTCTCATCAACTCTGTACCAGTGGTTCCAGTTCTTCAGCCGCGACAATAATTATATCTGGCTCTCGTATCACGTGCTTCTAATGCGTCGCGCCCTACAGATAAGTTTGTTTACGAACACACACATTGCTGTAAAATATTCACACTTCTCCAGCAAGACAAGCCATATATCGTACAAATACACAAATTATTAAAAATTTTACGTGAACCAATCCCTACCTCTTCTACCCGTTAATGTTTGGGAAATCAGCTCGGGCCGTGTGCAGTGTCATAGAAGCAGACGTCATGCAGCAAGACCTGATAAGCTGGTACTTAACCTGACCTTGAACCTATCGTGAGAGGAACGTCGTATGGCCGCGCTCGCTTGTCGGCGAACGATGACCTCAATTCGACGCCCATTGCTCCGAGTCTATTTTGGTGTTGTGCCCGACGACGGCGCTAGAACCTGGTGACGTCACTCGGCACTGCCTTCACCTGCCTCTCAGGACGTTGTAATATACCTGAGAGAGCCTTACACCAGTCGCTCTGCAAGACAATGCCTACTGTGCCTCCCATGCGGTGGGACAGACATTTCAAGCTCAGCTCATAACTAGAAACATTAACTGTCGTAGCGTCAAACATATTCAACGTAGCAAACAGTAAGTGGTCTCGGAACTCGCAATATTTTATGTTCCGTAGTTAGACGGAACAGAGTATAAAGTCACTTATTGACGTGATGTAATGCTAGTCACAGTGCAAGACTACATTTACAACATACGAAACAATCGAGAACCACTTGCCTTACAACTGTAAGAACTAACCGAGCGTATGTCTATCGGAATAATTATCTAAAGTCCTTCAATTCAGGGAAATTGAGAAATAATCATTCACTTGTAAGCATTATTCACGAAAACACACATGTACGCGATCATAGATTTTACTGTATATTCAAGTAATGTATAAATAATTTAGTGTGCTTCATTTTTAAATTTATAGATCAGTGAATAATAAAAATAATACTAACTCAGCACACGTCGACATGTTCGTATAATTTTTGTGTCCGTTATGTAAATTTAAGAGATCAGTCGCAACTAAACATATTGCTTGTATAGTGGTGTGTTCGTCTTCAATTTAGTGTAATGGGCCGCTGTGGTCGAATGGTCAGACCATTCGCCTCCTACCAAGGCGATCCGGGTTAGAGTCCCGACGGGGTCGGTCCCCGGATTTCCGCATGTGGGAATCGTCGGACGATGCCGCTGGTCGTCGGGTTTTCTCGGGGATCTCCCGTTTCCCCCGCCATTTCATTCCGGCGCTGCTCCACACTCACCTCATGTCGCCCTCCACCTGCGCTGCAAGACCTCGCTGTTAAGTGCTGACCAAAATCTCAAACTCACTTTGAGTGCAAACTCGGAACTCGATGAGCGCTCAGGTACCAAAGTAGAGTCTTGCTCGCGTGTCACACTGTCAAAGTTTTGTCTCCAACTATATTTGACAATGAAGTTGGTAGATGGATAATTGACTGAATGTGGTCTTCAAATTTTTCTGTCACAATTGGTCGGTTAGTAACAAATATGTTTGAAGAAATGTCGCACTCTCGTATTTTGGAGCTCGTTTCGCCTAAACTATATGTTCGGTTACATTTTAGAATAAATGCGAACTTTTGATACAAATTATTTAAGTTTAAAAGCATTAATTATGTTAACTATGAAAAATAAATTGATTAGCAGGGAAACTTCAAGAAATAACAAGAAGTATAATTTTCCTACAATAAAAATTTAAGGCTGGTGGAGTTGATTGGATTTTGGGTTCTTAGCAACAAATTGTATCACGAAAATATTTTGTGATACCGACTTTTCTCTGGTTTTTATTTTTATATTTATTATCTTTAGTTACAAATACTGTCAGTAGGCCTATCTACATTTATATGTATTTAGTTCCAAGTAAAGGACATTAACAACTCGTCCAGCAATTTACATTACATTGTATTTTGTTTTTACCGTAAAGTTAAGGACATTAACAACTCGTCCAGCAATTTACATTACATTGTATTTTGTTTTTTACCGTAAAACTGAAGAAATATTTTCGTTCCAACTCTACATGATGCAGGAATGATGGTTATGATATTTCTGTTTACAAATCGGGTGATTGTGATTAGCTGAGCCATCCCACATCCAAATATTGGACGAAAACGAAAGCTATCAAACTTCCTCAAACAAATATGGCCGCGATAGAAACTTTTCGTGACATCACTGACCATCCAACTTTATTTAACCTAATTGGAAGGAAAACTTTGATAGTGTGACAGGGGCGTAAATGTTAGGCGCCGGCTTTTCATGACACACCCTGTATATACAGTGACAGAACCGCGGCAAAAGACGTTCTGTCGTGTAACTGAAACCTTATTAAAGCTGGATTCACAACCACCACTTAGCGTGCATGCGTACGTACGTGCAACGTAGAAACACAGATTGTGCATTCACATCCTCGCGTAGCGTGCGTACGTATGTAGTTGATCAACTTTCTACTTCGTACATACTTACGTACGTCCGTACGTACGCTAAGTGATGGTTGTGAATGCAGCATGTGCACACGTAAGACTCAATTAAATATTAAATTATTTTGAGAAATATTATTTATCTAGGTGTTATAAATAATTTAATTCGCTATTTGGAATAAGTATTAATTACGATCATCTGTTACCGACATTTTGTAATGAAATAAACATTTTCCACGCATGTCCAGATAAAATTTTGTTGTGAATCCAGTCTCTAATACAAAATTGTCATGTATCCATTGTCTGTTTAATGATAAGAACTAACCTAATATTAAATAACCTAAATGTCTCACAAAATGTAGTGACAGCAAACTGTTCACTTGCTTATTAGAATAATACTGGTAAAAAAAATGTACTTGTAAGGTGCCAAATTATGTATGTATTGTCTCCGATAACGAGTCTTTGATACTCGTGGGAACCAATAAGATTCCAAATAAATAAGTAAGTAAATAAATAAAATAAAACGTTTGTGCGTTTGTTCGTACGTACGTTAGGAACTCATATTTCATAGAATAATTATTTTAAATTGGGATGGTAATTTTATTTTTGCTGTAGACTCTTTGGTTTAATTTTTGTAGCACGCCTACAAACTTGATTGTTTCCTTCGAGTTTACCTCGCTAAGCGCCAAAGAACTAATATGTGGAGCATTTGTTGCGGTATCATAGTCAGATATCGTTATCTCAGATTAGTTGTGTAGGTCATTGGACTACGGCTCGATTGTTACGTAACGGAAACACATTCCAAGGCAATGCGTGTGTTTTCTTAGCGTACATGAATGAACATTGTCTCACAGCTCTGATTCCCACAGATTTCAGTTGGCGCCCACTTACGTTAAGGTGGGTTGTACTAGGTGCGTGGACAACATAGAATCCTTACTGTACATAGCAACTGTTAGAGTGGAGACCGTGCGTATTTGCTTGCAGTTACACGTCCTTGCACCAGAACTGGTCATTGCAGCTGCATTCATGAGCCATTTGTGAATAGTTAGAAGTTCTTACACACACTTGCAGAACGCCGCGCCGGCTCGTTGACATGTCTTTTATGCGATATAAGTGAGGAAGAGAACGAAATTATAAGCTTTACCAATCAGTACGTGCCTAGGGAGAACCAATGTTTCGTACAGAAATGTTTCGCTTTCAATTATATACAAAACATTGTTTCACGCTAAGCAATTCTGACCGTGTAAATGAGTAATAAAAGTATCTACGTAGTCACAGAGTTAAGGGGTATAGATCCCTACCACCTTGGATTTATCTGTTTCTTCTCGATAACTTCTGTTCCAGTCGATGTATAAAAATTTTTGTTACGAAAAGGCATAGATACAAACTTAATCGATTTTCTGTAATTGTTGGAACCATACTATATTCATTATTTTGCAACGGGAAACAGCTGGAAATGAAAAATTGCTTTATTTACGGGAGCGACTACACAGGCCGCAACATTAACAGAAACAATGCCATATGGATTCCAAAAAGTGAATGAAACAATTAACTATGACTATAGACCTGAAAAATCCGCGATTAATTTTAGTCTCAAGCCAGAGCTCCAGCAACTATAGGTCTGTATCACGTTCACAATTGGCCGTTGACTTACTCGACACTTCCTGGAAGTAGCTGAATACAGGCCCATTTCACTGTGTCAGCGAGCAGCTAATAAACAGCTATACTGTCTGCACGATTTGACATATATTCTTGGAAGCTAGCCTACAGCTCAGTGAACCCGCTAATTTTTCCGGTCTCTAACTATGACTTGTCAGCGTGAAAAAAGTAAAACAATGTGTTTATCCCCTGATTTATAAGAAAAACAGTAAAACCGATCTGGCAGGGATCAATCCCCCTTAACATTCTATTTTAATTTTCTGCCTCACTTATTACATCATGAACTGTTCGCGAAAAGAATTTTGCCCCAGTTTGTTTCAGTGCATTACGTTGACATATGTAGTTCTGCTTCGTAGTCAGTGATTGGGTGTTTGAACTGTCACGTGTCCTGGGGTTCTACCCACCAATCACAGACGTGTGTGTTCCAGTAACCTACTGGGGTTGGCTCAGTCAAATGAGAGACGTAACTTAAGAAATGCTCGCTGCCTATATCCATGAAGCAGAACTGCAGATGTGCTCGTAAGGCACTCAAACTGGGACTAAGATATTTTCGCGAGAAGTTCATGGCCCTATACATCATTTATAATTAGAGGTACGTCAATTTCGCGGATTCATCTGGCAGCAGCCTAGACTTGTCAGTCCTATACACCCACTGGCCACAATCGATTATCTATTGGCGTATAACCGCACAAGCAGGTAGCAAGTGATAGCACTTCGCATTATTTCCTTATTTACTACTGGCTTGCAGTAGTGAAACGCGTTTAGTAACAGCCGCCAGCAAGTCACAGACATGACAACGAAGTATACATAATTGGCGTTCAACCTGACCTGAAATGTATCTGGCGTTCTGAGGTGTACGCGAAGTTCTAAATTCCTCATAAACGCCTTATAAAAGGTGTTAGTTGAACAACCAGTTTTGTTGTCCGTGCACATAACTTTATGCAGATAGGCCTACACATAGTAGCCACTATAAAAATATCGTGTGCAGTTAAACAATTATTATGTTTTCCATTCACCGATGTTCTTCCGGGCGCCGCCTACCTGCGTGTTATAAGCTCAGAAGCGAGGAGCTATAAGGGCGATCTTGAAGCGCGCATCAATTGACACATCGCCTAAACGAGCCAGGCGCTGAACTATCGTGCAATATTCCCGCAGATCCATTTTCGCTGTGAGACTTTAAGCGCTGATTATATAATGTTTTGATGGAAAGTCTGTAGCAAAGGTCAGCGTGTGTTTATATGCGAGATTCACACACATCCGGTTAGTACACTTGGTGTCCTAACAGTGACATTCCGTAGGTTGCCCGAAGTGTGTTTTCTTTTCGTACGTTGGCACAACGTGCACATTATGTGGAACAGTTTTGTAAAAAAAAAAAAACAGTATTTCCCCGTACGTTTGCGCGCGGTAGGCGGGGAATGTTGCTGGTATTCCACATTATGAACTGATACCTAGGCGAAGCCGAGTATAGGTCATTCGGAATAAAGTGAGCACTGAAGATTTGACCTCTAAAAGAAATTATTAGGCGTAACTTTATATTGATTTCAAATTAACAATAGTTACGTTACTCGTACGGTTAGTTCAGTGTATTTTCTTATTTAAATGCTGTAATACTGAAATGAAATCAGATGAATTCGACATATTTTTGTTCTAGATAAATAAACAACTTTTTTTATCGAAGACTATATAGGTTCCTACCGACTGCATAGTTTATCTTAAACGCGCAAAGTTTAAGTGACCCGCCGTCAGTCGTTACGCGCGGAAACATGCGAACTAGCTGAAAATAGTGTTTAATCAGGGGTTTTTTGAGTGCTCACTTTATTCCGAATCACCTATACCTACTATACTTTATCCTTATGGGATTTTATGCGGCTACGATATTATTTTGTTTATGGGCGGCATAGTTAAAAGTGTGACGTTTGTTTCTATAGTAGTGTTTTTTTTTAATCAAGTCGTGTTTCCAGATACGGCAGTCTGTAAAAGCCTTTTTTCGGCCATTTTGAGAGGCCTGAAAATAATGTTTCTAATAAACGTGCCGAATTTGTAAAACTGTGGCGACATATTTGTAATTGTGTGTTCTTGTCGTAGATATACAAATATAATGCTTGTTAAATCTTGTGAGTTAGAGCATATCTAAATAGACTGTAAAATAACTAGTTCTGCCGGATTTCTGTTTCATCATATATTTCGACACACTTACACATCACTGTACAGTAGTCACAAGCTATCGACATCTGTTCGCTTTCTCTGCTCTCTGGCAACTATCCCTCGAGCCTCTTCACAACCCTGACTTCCCTCCCCCAGCCAGGTGTCGCATACCACACCCTAGCTGGAAGGGGACAGACACAGAAGGGAGATACGACAATTCATCCCAGCACACAGCATGTAAGACGGAACAATGCTCGTTAAATAGGTTCGCCAAAAGAAGAATAGATGTAACTCGCTGCAACGCGTTTGAAGCGCAGGTAGGTATATAAGTACGTATCGCCGTGCCCACGGGCTGACTGCCAGTGGACGCCCTAGCTGTTCACAATTACCATGTCCGAAGCTGGTCCGAAGCGCAGGTAGGTATATAAGTACGTATCGCCGTGTCCACGGGCTGACTGCCAGTGGACGCCCTAGCTGTTCACAATTACCATGTCCGAAGCTGGTCCGAAGCGCAGGTAGGTATATAAGTACGTATCGCCGTGCCCACGGGCTGACTGCCAGTGGACGCCCTAGCTGTTCACAATTACCATGTCCGAAGCTGGTCCGAAGTTGTGATTCATATTTTGTGCAACTCTTGTTGATTTAAACCTTCTATGATTTCCGAGCTTCATTTCAATGTTTTGGAATTTATACCTAGTTACGAATGCCCGCGAAAATAATTGAAATTTTCTTTTGTCTTACGACGCAACTTCGGACAAATGTTAAGGTGAAGTGAATATTTGTCTTAGGACCAAGCTTGTCCTAAGACACTGTAACTTCGGACACTCATGTGACGTCACAGTCACGTGCGCCAATCAGCGCATTTCTGTCCTAGGACACAACTTCAGACATCGCAATTGTGAATATTTCTTGGCGCGGTTGTTTGAGGAGACTATGTGTATATGCTCCTGGCCGGTGGCCCTAGGATCCTGGGTTTGATTCCCGGCTGGGGAGGTACAATGTACAGTTGGCTCCCAGGGTTCAGTACTGGGTGTAGTGTTGTCGCTATACTGTGGAGACAGTGTTGAACCTGCTGAGGTTCCAACCTACCTCCAGCCCACGGCCGTAGAAGAACAGGTCTGGATACTTGCCTGGAAACTTGACCCCCTTGTTGTTTGGCTGTAGTTTACCAAGTTACCGAGAATATTGTGTTTTATTGACGCTGATGTTACGGCGGTCTGACTAAAACTCCGCCCACTTCCTTTCCACTATGATAAACAATTTATCAAAACGTATTTTTTTATCAGTTTATGAAATACTTTCTTCGTTCACAAATTTAAGAAAAGGCTCCAGCAATTTTTATTTACTTTATAAATTTAACAATGGAAAAAAGTGGACCGAGTTTGAGTCCGACCGCCCGGATTACAGCGCCAAAAAGTACGACATTCTCGGTAACTTGACGAACTACAACCAAACAAGGGGGTCAAGCAAAATGTATTGTTAGAAAGGCGAGTGTCCAGACCTGTTCTTCTACGACCGTGATCCAGCCTGAAGACACATAATTTGTTTATATTTTTATTCTTTGTTCATTTGTGTGGGGTGTTTGTTCGCGTAAACCTGGCCTCTGTATTATTTGTTACTGACTAGGCTTATCGGTGGGTCAGATGTCGACAGTAATCATCGACAACATTGACCTCGTTAATCGAGTGTCTTTCAGTTGTATAGGCGGCCCGGCAATTCCATTGTCATTACATACTTTTAAAGGACTTCGGTCCGAGTTACTACATTTTTAGTATTTGTTTATTTACAACGTTAACAGGAGCCGATATGTTGATATTTTTCTGTAATTTGGTTATAACTGTGTAAATATTACGCACTCTGATTTTGTCGATATAAAATAAAACATGATGCTAGCTATTAATTATTTTACCAAATTTTCTTTTAATGAATATGTTACCATGTTCGTATCATCTGTCTCAAAAGTTACATTACACACTCAATTTGAAACAATACTGCAATTTACTTTACAGGTTTTAGTCTTAAAAAAAAATCGGAAGTCGAGACAGATTGTTCTGAAAATTTGTAATTGTAGCTATGGAAATCACTGTAAGATTTAAAACGAAAAAACGTGGGACTTTTGAAATAGTTCAGTAAGTCGGTAACAAATTTATTGAACTATAAAACTGTATAGTTTTCGTAACGACAGCTTCTCTCTACACTCCATTATAAGGGGAAAGGTATTGCAATTCGGAAACCACAGGTTCTGCCTACCTGTAATGCCTCTAAATATTTTACTTCCGTTTTCTCGAAAACTGTTCACTTTAGGATTTTGCGGCACTAGTGTATCACGTAATAGACAAAATATGCCTCGGTAAAAATTCTATTTAAAAAAGAAAGGCTTTACCAACCACATTATCCACTGAAATAGAAACGTATTCAAAACCATTATTTACAGATCCTGTTATTTGTAAACCCCATTCGGAAATTATTTTTCTCTCCTTACTTTTGGTTATTTTAACAAATATTTGCCTTAATTGTAAATCCTTGTAATTGCATTTTGTGAAGATTGTACACTCGAGAATAAAATATTTCTAAGGAATGTAATTAAAAGTAAATATAAAAATTTATTTTAAAGTGATGTTATACAGAATTATGTATTTCTCCGCGCAAGGGAAATTGAATAGTTTTTCTCTCTTCCTTTCTGGGTGGATGCGAAATTACGAGGTTTTACAACTAATGTGGCGGAATGCTGGTATTGATTATAAATGTTTAATCGCCAGCCAAATCTTGCCTTTTATAACTTGACCTATTTCTAACAAGCTATTATCTCGCAAAGTTTGTTGCATACTTTCTTAATTTCCTGTGTATTTATTTATTACAGTAACGACAGTAACGTGCCCCTCCCCCAATCCCCCCCCCCTACTTTTCTGTCTTGGGACTTGGTGGGTATTTTTAACCATCTGACGCATTTTTGTTGGTCGTAAATGACGAGAACAAACGGGGAATATTTTGACATCACAGTCATTTGGAATGAAACTATAGCTCTCCAAAAGAATTTTAAATATTTCTTAGAGGGACACATTCCGTTTCAAAAAAAATATTCAACGCTAGAATGTCGATTAAATAAAAACTGTGTCGGAAATAACCACATGGAGCCAATTCACTCTGATCACGTTATACACTTGTCGACACGTTTTTATGGAAGGCAGCCTCCTATTTTCTTGTTGGCATCAAACCAGTTGTGGCTTGCAAAAGAAATGACATCTCCATTTTGTGATAATTGGCCTGGGGTACGGTCGTAGTAATAAAGGTCTGGACACTCGCCTATCTACCAATGTATTTTGCTTGACCCCCTTGTTGTTTGGCTGTAGTTCACCAAGTTACCGAGAATGTCGTGTTTTATTGGCGCTTCAGTTAGGGCGGTCGTACTAAAACTCCGCCCACTTTTTTCCATTGTTGAATGTATAAAGTAAATAAAGATTGTTGGAGCCGTTTCTTAAATTTGTGATCGAAGGACGTATTTCATAAATTGATAAAATATACGTTTTAATAAATTGTTTAGTGGAAAGGAAGTGGGCGGAGTTTTGAGTCAGACCGCCCTAACTGCAGCGCCAATAAAACACAATATTCTCGGTAACTTGGTGAACTACAGCCAAACAACAAGGGGGTCAAGTTTCCAGGCGAGTGTCCAGACCTGTTCTTCTACGACCGTGGACGACACTAAAACCAACTTGCTTACCAAACTGAAAAAATTCGCAGTGAATAACGATGTTGTAGGCTACGAGTTCAAGTATGTTAAACCACAAAATAAAATATTTTTGTATTTTTAAAATAAAATTAGAGTTTTTAAAATATTTATTTTAAATTTCAACATTTTTATTTAAATACAAAAAGTTTTTGTTCTTTGTTTTTATACACGTGAAATTGTAGCCTGCGACATCTTCATCCACTGTGAATTTTTTCAGTTGGGTATGTCGGTTTTATTATAGTCCTTAAAACGGAGATATGCGAACTTTGACTTAAACAAGCCATTACGCGAAAACTATGAGCGATAAAAAATTTTTCATGATAGCAAAATTTAGTCACATTTTGTGTCTAAAATAATAATAAAAAAAAAATCGGGTACAAATATGAAAGAATGGCGACGAAAATTGATGTCCACCGTGCCCTTAAACTTTCCCCGCAATAAACCAGCGTTATACGGGATAACTTACAGAAACACTGGCCTGCCCTGGTGAAAGTCGACAGTACGCTAGGTTAGAACGTAGTATATCCTTGCCAGGCGTTCATCTTCCGTCAGTAGCGTGCCCCATTTTACTAAGTGTGACCATCTTGTATTGTTGTATTTTGTGTCATTCCTTTTCTTCTGGGTAAATTTGTGGAACTTTGACCTAACTTCGGAATAGAATACATACTGATAGAATTGTCTACACCTTAAATATCTGTTTGTCGTTACTACTGCTGCAGGACGAACTGCTGTTACAACATTCTTGTCACTTGTTACCTTGTTACCGAGTTTTGCAGTGATTTCGAAAATATTTTTTTATTGCTACCTAATACTCATATCAAAATTTCGCTGCACAGTTTTGACACTTATATGTTATAATTTGTAGCTGAATTTTTTTGTATAATTATACTGAGCGTTTTTTTTAGATTTCATTACCCAAAGTACCACGTTTTTCGTCGTGAAAATAAGTAAAAACGAAGGAAATTATTTTTTTTGCTGGCGAATGGTACATTATTTAAAAAAATACGTCCACAGTATTGTGCATCGTGTGTTTGCACATTGACTCAAATTTTTTTTCTAAACTTTTGGTTAAAAAATATTTGAGTTATTGGCACCATTCTGAAAAAAAATCGGGAGCAAGCTGCAATTCTATCTGCTATAACAGTAACGGAAGTGAAGATTTATGGTGTGTTCTGTTCTGAGTTTAAGTTCCGTGAATCTAGCCTGAAGAAAAGTTATGACACAAAATGCAAAAATTCAAGATGGTAAGTATCACTCTCTTAATGTTAAGGGTGCTCTCATAGTCTTCCCATAGCGGCATGTCGGTCAAAGTTTGCAAGTTACGGGAACATGCTAATAACAAAAACCGACTAACTTACTCAAACGACATAATTACACTGAAATCAGATAGTACGGACCATATGCTAAAATATTTAAAACCACACAACAAAGACCCTTTGAATTTTTTTTTCAATTGTCATAAATGAAAAAAAAAATTATCGTTGCGTTTTAGATTTTTTTTTTTAAATTCAGAGTAATTGCATTGTGTGATCTTTTAGCATATCACCAATACTATCTAAATTGTGTGTACATTATTTAATTCACGTCAGTTGATTTTTGTAATTAGCATGTTCCCGTAACTTGCAAATTTTGACTGACCTGCCGCTATGGGAAGACTACGAGAGCTACAAAAAATTCCACAAATGGAAAATGTAGTCACTAGTAACGTCTATAAAACGAACACTATGTCGTGTAAATATGAAATTGTGCGATGTTTCCATGTGAACAGCCTTAACTCTTGTGAACTAAAATTGTAACATTATTCGCGTCTGAACAGCTAAACCGTGCAACAAAACTGTTTTCCGGTCATAAAAGCACGCAGAACGTTGTACTGTTTTGTCC
This sequence comes from Medauroidea extradentata, assembly GCA_003012365.1. Classification (NCBI taxonomy): domain Eukaryota; kingdom Metazoa; phylum Arthropoda; class Insecta; order Phasmatodea; family Phasmatidae; genus Medauroidea; species Medauroidea extradentata. The sequence goes on along the minus strand of PNEQ01079761.1, from coordinate 7,692 downwards.
CGTGATCTTCTACTGTCGCTAATCTATTTGGTTTCAAACATTTTTAGCCGTTCGTAGAAAAAACTTCTGGCCGCCTGCTCTCAGAGACACGAACTACCATTCCGAAATATTTAGAGAAGTTATGAATCTATTTTTTTTTTTAATCCTGAGCGTTTGAGTCGCTACTGGCGGTGTTAACTGAGTAGTTAGCGGGAGAAGTTTTTGTTTACGACTAGCGGCTCGGCGCGGCTACCAGAGCAGTTGCGACAACTCCCAGAATGTGTTAATGGCGCCGAGCTGGCTGCTTGCCTAGCACGTAGGCCGGTACACGGCGATATACCTGCTTCCCCGTCAACTGAGTATTTTTCCAAGTCCACCTTGTCTACAGTAGTAATTTAAAAATTATTATTTATTCTGACATCAGATGGTAACTTTTGAATACGATACAATCTATACACTTTGATTCTTAATTTCGTTTCTTTGTTTATATCAAAAAGGAGCAGACAACCATAACTTATCTGAAAGGAAAAATAACTAGGGGATCAAAAATGTTCATTTCATCCCTAACCACGTATGCCTCGGAAATCGCCACTTGAAACATTCCGTACCAACTAACGTGCATCTGTCGTGCCAAAGCTGCTGTCACTTTCATACAATTTTTTTACGCTTAATGTGTATCGTAAAAAAAAAATACAAAATTTGTAAAGGAAAAAATACGACTTTTTGTAATAACCTACCAAGTGAGAACTTAGTAGATAACTTGCGAAAGAAGTAGTAGGTATTATTAAGTTGTTAGTGTAAAATTATTGTTGCAAGTTCATACTCCGCCATTTTGGATTTTCTAGAACTTTTCCTTTCTTCTTGCCCTGCAAATGTTTAATTGCGTTGTAGGAATTTATAAGGCATATATATATATATATATATATATATATATATATATATATATATATAGAGAGAGAGAGAGAGAGAGAGAGAGCTAGCTTCTTACGTTGCCTACAGTTATCACGCGCCCACTATCTTCTACCTTTTTCTGTAATTACTCGCAGAAAAAAATATGTTAAGAAGTAACCTCTATTCCTAGTTGTTACTAGTTGCACAGTAAAGAATGTAGTGAGGCCGTAACAATTTGACAACTGTGAGGAAAGTAATATCTGCGCAATGTAGGATGGTGATGTATATAAACCTAGTTGTCTGTAATATGTGGCGGAAAATGACGGATGCCGATATAGCAAGTAGCCTATTGATCTTCCTCAGCGGCGTCGTCTGCCCCAACCATCAAACTACTTCAGGCGTATGTGTCGTTTAACAACCTGCCATTTTTTAATTCGCCTACGTATAAATAGCATTTCATTTTTGTGTCGAACTAGTAGGTTCCGTATTAAAATTTTTTTTTATCTTGTTAAGCTGAAAGCATCCAAAACGTGCATTTAGTAAGTTTGAGACAGACCTCACTAGGACCGGTGATCCCTGGTGAGCTTGGGTCTTCGAACCGAACAAGTTTAGTTGGCTTCTAGCGTCGTTGTGTTCTGTGCCAACTACTGGAACTGCAAGTCAGCCTAGTGATATTCTCGAAGATGTTAGACGGGTCCAGATGGAGCATGTCGCCGGGATTGTAACCAAACAAACTCTTGACATGACTATGAACAATATGGCCGACTAATTAAACAATTGAGGAAATATTAAGTAGGAGGTGTGTAAACAGGGCTAAAATATAGATTTTTCAACCTAAAACATCAATTAAAGAGCATAATACGTTCATTTACCTTAAAAATGCCAGTCTGATGCAGAGATTAGAGAAACATACAGATGGAGCATAAGGTATGTTCTAGGGCAAGGGGTATGAACCCCTGAGACGGAAGGGGGAGGACCCCATCCGCCATATTGGTACCTGAAAAATGTTTTTTATTACCAGTGCAACGAGTATAATGCGACTGTGGGTTGGCCAACCATAACCTCGTTTCTCAATACATCTGCAGGAACAGCTGATTGCACTTCGCCATATTGCAACCTGAATAAACAAAGTAAACTTGGCCTCAGTATCAGCTGCTAATGCTCCATCTGTACTTTTCCCTCATCTCTGATCTGATGTGTATTTTTGAGGTTAAAGCAGTATGGCGGCTGGCTAATTGGCTGACTATACCTTCCCCCTCCTCTCGGCTTTTTCCCCTCGCCGTCATTCCGACCTTATGCTACCCCCGTGGATATTCTTGACACTGTCCTGCCCTGAAAAACATTTCCCGTGGCGAGGTACAGAAAATTGGCGTATTGTTTTTATTGGAATTATATTTCCTCAAAATATATACAAATGTATTATATAAAGGGTATTAAATTAAAACAAAGTTGGCTCCCGTTGATGGTCAAGAAGGGTCTTGTAGATGCGACCCTTAAGCTTGTTGCAATAGTAAGCATAGTGAAGAGTTCGCTTGGGATTTGTTCATATCTTTTACATTAAATCCTTCTCTGAGGTTTTATAAAATATCTTTGTTTTTCCTGCAGCTATATGTGATGTGTGATACAAGTGACTGAACTATAGGGAGAGAACGAGTGTGGGTTGAGCGAGGTTTGTTGTGATATATAAGTGTGCAGGCCATGAAGCACAAGAACGTGACCTCGACACTCGCCAATACAGTGCTGCTGCCCCGCTGGGCTCGTTCCTATTTAACACTCCTCCCCTCCCTCCACGGCCCCTCGCCCTGGCTTCAGTCCTCTGTATGTAAACACCGGCTGCCAGCACCAACACACCATCGCTTGTTTTGTTACTCTCCACAATTAAACTACGTGCGTCTACAACACCACTAGCTCCTGACGACTCTAGCAACACTTCGTATTTCCTTTCATTTTATGTTGACATCAATTTATTTAAAACCACAATTACTACTTGGGCGATGAAGCGGCCAATTGTTGCGAGAAATTCGCTCAAAATATAGACGTAGTAAGGATTTTGGGATTCTGGGGGCTGGGGCAGATAATTGTTCGAGACCCCAAATATCTGGATTAAAATTCTAATAAATATCATTAGCCGAAGTACATATATGTGACAGCAATATAAAGAGAGTAACACTGTTAATATAGACCACGGTCGTAGAAGAACAGGTCTGGACACTCGCCTGGAAACTTGACCCCCTTGTTGTTTGGCTGCAGTTCACCAAGTTACCGAGAATATTGTTTTATTGGCGCTGCAGTTAGGGCGGTCGGACTAAACTCCGCCCACTTCCTTTCCACTAAGAAAAACAATTTATCATATAGTATTTTTTATAAATTTATGAAAGACTTCCTTTACTCAAAAATTTATGAAAAGGCTCCAGCAATCTTTATTTGCGTTATAAATTTAACAATGGAAAAAAGTTGTTGGAGTTTTTGAGTCCGACCGCCCTAACTGAAGCGCCAATAAAACAATATTCTCGGTAACTTGACGAACTACAACCAAACAACAAGTGGGTCAAGCAAAGTACATTGGTAGATAGGCGAGTGCCCAGACCTGTTCTACGATCGTGGTGTCGTCCAGAAACATGTGCGTGAAGACAAGAACAGATCTCGGTTCTCGAAACATATCTGCTGTCTCAAAAAAGTTGAGGTTAAATGCCCCATTCAGTCTGGGACCCCGTGGCATTGTGTCCCTTTAGTATAGCGCGCTTGAAGGGACAGTGTATGACGAGTGTAGTGTGGTGATAAGAGAGCAGTGTGTGTTGCGCAAGCTACAAGCTAACGACTGTAGGACAGGACAGGGGTGTTTACACTCTGCTGGGTGCCATCAGCCACAACGACGTAGTCCATTGTCAGCCGAGATAGCGAGGTGTAGTCTGCTCTGACAACCCACTGTCGCCGAGCTCTGTCGCTACTTTCCCTGTCTTAACACACAATCCTCGAGTATGTACATTGACATTATAACGTATGTGTCATTTTTTTTTCGTTTCGTTTATGTAGCCTTCTTTTGATCCCATTTATTTTCAAATAGACAAGGGATATTGAAGTAGTCATAGTACAGTTTAAAATTACAATAATTACATATTATAACATTTGCACTATCAGTAAATACATAAATCATTACATCACCGAACTTTTTTAACCTTAAGTGAGCTGTTACTTATATTTACTGATGTGAGACTGAAATCGATAAATAATTAGTTTACTTCCGATTACGATTACGCAGATCAATACAGTATATATTTAATTAACTGTTAACACATCCAATTAACTTAAATTACGATTTTACGGGAAACTTCCCTCTTAAGGTTGCTGCAAGGAAAAAAGTTAAAATTTCAATTTAGACCAGACGTCCAACTTGGCGTTAAATGAAATGGCATTTCCTGAAATATGTTTTTGTTTTATTTCGTGGTTTTCTTGTAAGAGCGTGTCAAAGTAGCAGTATTACTTTCCTCTTCTCTTAGAAACATTAAACTCTCCAGACATCAGAAATTAAACAATTTTGTTTAAGAGGGTGAGGCACATAGTTCAATGCTAAAGGCATTAACCTATAACTGTAGGTTTCTTGAGGCCAATTTGCGAAAATTAAACAACAACAACAACAATCCTATACAATAATTTTAGCCAACGTTTTGAACAAAATTGTTTCCAGTGTTACTAACTTCTGAGGCACAATCTCTGACGCCGGAACCTCGTGTATTTAACTACTGTGCAAGAGATTACGCGTAACGAATAGGTAATTCTTGATAAATATTTACTCATAAAGTTGGCAAATACCATTATCTAGGATTGTCATCGAGTTTTTTATTCACATTGGCTTTGAAAAAGCGTAGAAATCAATTTATGCTTTCAGCGTTAATTTATCTGCTGCGCAGTCTTAAAGTAAAATGCCTATGCTACGTCAGAATTACTTTTCTGACAACGCAGAGAAGGTTTTCATACTTGAAAACTTCCGGAAATAGGCTAATGTATACACAATGTTTCTGAAATACTTTTACAAACTTGGAGGGTAGGTTCCTCACACCAAAACAAAGAAATAAAGTTCATATAAACTTATGTCCGAAACCTATTCGTTTTTGAGTTATTAATTTGTTTAGTTCCATGTGTTGCAAGGTATTGATTTTTGTAAGCAGGCATTGAATAATGTTATTGATAGTAGATGCCCTAATTGCTGTCCTCTTAGCATTGATGAAAGTGTCATAAACTCAGAAAGTCACAGTAAATGTCAGAAATTACATCCTCTTGCTTCCACACACAAATATACACGACGGATAACGCAGGCACGTTAGCCTGCTCACGGAATGGATATCCTGCTATGGTTACCACTGCAGAACAACACCAGTCAACTGTCGCGAACAGGTTATTCACAAATGTAAACAAGCTTCCTTGGTAAAATATCGCCATGAAGAATACGATTGAGTTTTGACACTTTCACAAATGCTAGGAACATAGAACTGAGGGCGTCTGCAATCAATAACATTATTCAATGACTGTTTACAAGAATAATTACCTTGCAATACCTACATTGAGTTTACTTTCATTGATAACTAAAACTAATGGCTTTCGGACAGGTATCGTATGTTTTTATGATTTTTTTTTCTTGTTTTTGTGTAAGGAAGCAACCCCCGAAGGCAGTAAACGTATTTCAGAAACAGATTGTATAGTGGTCTATTTAGTGTGTGTGCGTGTGCGTGGTTAGCATAGAGAAGTACAACATAATTGTAGCGTACTTATATTCGCTGGTTAATTGTGAAAGAAGTAGTTAAGTTGTTGGGTCGCAGGTAGGTGAGGCAGAGCACCTCATTAACTCCTCATAATGAAGTCTCATGGCACAGTCATGTTATCCTCGCTCGTGGCCTCCTCAAGGTCAAGGTGTCGTAATCTCCCTGCATGTACACTGCACAATACTTGCACAGTATCCACACTCCACTCCACTCGACTGCCGCGGCTGTACGTATAGTAGAACTACCTATAGGCGGTTCGGTATAAAGTGAGCACTCAGAATAGCCCCCGCTAAATTTCTATTGTCAGATAATACGTATCTTTCCGCGCGGAACGGTTAACGACTGGAAATGTCTAACCTCTTTGGACACGTCACTTGATGTTTCCGCGTGTGAGATAAATTCTGCAGTCTGAAAGAATCTATATACTTTTGATTAAAAAACGGTTATTAATTATATTGAAGGGTCATTCCATGTCAAATCAACCAATATAAATATGATTTTGATTGTTCATCTCTAAGATATTAATGAAATTTGGCAATTAATTAGAACCCATGATGAGATTTAATAATATATATTTTTTAGAATTTTTAAAATACTATTTTGAGACTTATAGCCCTTTAAAAAACCAAATTAAAAAATATATGGTAGATACTTATACAAATGCCACTAGCTCAGCTCCTAATTGAGTTACAGATGTGTTTGATAGCTTGTTTAAAAGCTCTTGAAATGGGCTTTAATTTGACTTGTCACATGATGTTGGTACATTAAAAAAAGTTTTTTAATAAAAAATAATTTTAATAACAAAAATATAAAGTTTTTTTTAAATGGGAAAAAATTATATTTTTTTATCAGACTTTAAATAGTACATCCTGAAAGTTATAGAGTGGGATCATTATGGGATCAAAAGTAATTAATTGTTAATATAAACTCTTCATAATATTAATAATTTTATATAACTCGCACAATGGAGGCAAAAGTGCATTTATACTGTAACAATTGACATGGTGTTGACTTCATTACGTCTACATATTTATGGTGTTATTCCTGACAGCCATCTAGAAGGTTTACATTTATTTATTTATTTATTTTTCCAAAATTGAATAGAGTTTCTGGATCAGTTTTCGTGCAGGAAGGACTGTGTAATCTTCAACAATTTTTGTTAAATTCTGTCTTTATACCTGATCCACGAGAAGAATATTATTTAAATGTGATATTACTCAAGAAATACTATTTTGAAGGTTAAGGATGTCCGCTATTTCAAACATAAATCAAAAACTCTTTTGCTGCAATCCTTTGAAGAAATCAGGACACAACTACATGAAAAAGGGAATAAGAGTTGTAAGTAAAAACCTTCTTGAAAAAGTATCTTCATTGAACTCTGGGGATAAAATTTGTGATTGTTGTCGGAAAGAGCTATTGGCTTCCATATGGCAGGATGAAACAAAGTTTGTAGCTGGGAGAGATGATTAAGATAATGTGGAGACAGTACACAAACTATACAGCCCAGAAAAAATGAAGCTTTAGAAGCACTGAACAAAAGTTTATTGTGTTTCGATGAAACACCTGTAAAGAAAAAAAACTATGAGACAGGAAGTATACTGAAGTAAAATTACAACGAGCTAGTATAGCTATTCGTTCGAAGTTACTTGAAATTGACTCCAGTCCAGAAACAGAGCATGCTGAAGTTGCAGCATCAGCAAGTGAAATTATTGATCAGTTAAAAGAAGAGTTTAATTCATCACAGGACAGAAGCGAAAAAATGCAACTTCTAACAACATTGCCAAAAAGTTGGAGTATTAGCAGAATTCAAACGGAATTTGGTGTAGCAAATTATACAGCTCGCAAAGCAAAAATCTGCAAAAAGAAAAAGGAATAATGTCATGTGCTGATCCAAAACCTGGAAAATTGTTAGACTTTGCCACAACTGAAAAAGTTATTTCTTTTTATGAGTGTGAAGAAGTAAGTAGAATCATGCCAGGTAAAAAGGACTTTGTGTCTGTAAATGTAAATGGCAAACGTGAGCATATTCAGAAAAACCTAATTCTTTGTAACTTGCGAGAATTAT